>OZJO01010634.1:0-30081 GCA_900406225.1 Acrobeloides nanus
TATAGTGTAGTGGTTAGCATAATAGACTATAGCTTTTTATGGACTAGGTTCGATCCCCGGAAGGAGCGATAAGTTTTTGCATTTTTTTAATTTTTTAAAAATTTTTCATGCCTCGTATCTCGGTCAAAACAAGCAAGCGGCAGCTAATTTTTTCACCATAGTTTCTACTATTTTTTTGCTATTTTTTGAACTTGGTTTGAAAAAATTTGGAGATTGGCAAGTTGGGATCATCCCTTGTAAGCCTAGGCCTAAGCTCAAAAAAATTAAGGAATAAAAATTGTAAGGACTCATAAAATTTTTTAAGGACTCATAATATATTTAAGGACTCATAAACGTCATCAGGACTCATAAAAGCATTAAGGACTCACAAAGTAAAATAGAGCCAATTAATCTATATTTTGAGGAGATGGGACGATTAAAAATTTTTTAAGACGGTTAAAACGAGACGGGACGGTTAAAAGGAGTTGTGATTGAGCCAAAATTTCATCGAAAACGAGCGAAAATGATGATTTTAGATGTATTTTTTGAGCGGCAGCAACTTGTGATACAACCCAATTATTATATTAAATATAATTGCCTAAGAAACTTGACGCAATATAAATTTTCTGTTAATAATAAGGTTAAAAAAGTTTTCAAGTTCTTTCAAGATTTGAAAAAAGGCATAAACTTATCCCAAAATGTTTCAATAACCCAAAACAATTTTCAAATTGGACAATTTTGGTGTCATTTTGTTCGTCTCTTTTAGTATAAAAAATGTTACAATGTTCATTTTATGAAAATTTAAAAAATCGATGCAAAAATCGTTTTTTTCGCAAAAAATTTTAAAAAGTTTGTGTATTACAACGAAGAGCTTGTAACAAATTCAAAATTTCAAACGCAATTTTCTCGAAAACTACAACGATTCAAAACATGCCGTAAAAACAAAAAATGCTCCATTTTTCATGATCTTTTCGAATATATCATTTTTTCATATGATTGTAACTGACTGGACTGGTCCTTTAACACCAAATTTTCTGTGTGTATGATGTGAACACCTTTGATGCGCAATATATTTTAGGATGAGAATCAACACAGTAAAGTTTTATTGGAAATAATCGGCTTGGCACAGAACTATTCTATACATAGTGTCATTATCATATTGTAAGTCGATATAACTACCAGAAAAGGAGTTTTAGCTACATCGCCGCCTTCATTAAATACTACCAAATCGAAAAACACTCCCAAATGAACCAACAAAACAAGCTAAACCGTCGATTTTTATACCAAGCTATGATTACGGCTATTCCATGTCTCATTTACATCAACACTACGGAATTTGGATGGCCATTAGTGATTCAAGAATTTTCAAAAGAATGCTGTATGGCACTGAACCCCTTCGTGTATCTATGGTTTAACCACGACTTGAGAGAAGATTTTTTGCGATTCATCCGGACTAAAAATTAGTGATAGAAAACCGACCCGGTGACCCGCCTATTTTTGCTCGAAAAAACCCGAAAATTTGACCCAGACATTCAGACCCGACTCGTGACCGGAACCCTGACCCCACCAGATCCGACACACCAATTTATATAGAAAAATAATGGTTGCTTATGACATTTTTATATTTTCATTAGATTATGACGTCATTTTTAAAACAATTTTTGCTCAATAGATAAATTTTAGTTCAAAAATCGAAATTTTGCTCAAAATCGAATTTTTTCAAAATTTGATTTTTTGAAAAAAGGAGCAAGATTGGATTTTTGAGCAAAGATTTGATTTTTCACAAAAATTTAATTTTTTCGATCAAAAATGTACTCAATCCAAGTTTTTATGATCAGGAGCATCAAAAACCACAAGTATATTTATAATTGTTTACTTCAAAGTGTTTCTAAATCAGCTGCTCGAGTACATTTAATAACATGGCAAAAAGCCATAAAAACAATGCAATCTAATTATCTTTAATTACCTAACGACAAGAAGTAGCCTCGAAAACTTGTGAACAACGTTAAGCGCTGCCTAGTATCTAGTAGCACGACGCACATCAAGCTGATTTCGAAAAGATTGGAACTCAAAAATCCGAGTGCTACAAGTTGTTATTTATGATGAGTATATCAACTTTTATTTGACCTCAAAAAATTTTGTCTACTAGAAAAAAAGTTATTTCAAAAAATAGATTTCCAGGCATTTTGCTTTTGAAAGCCCTTGAAAACTCGATTTTATTATTACTTTTTTTAAATCTTTAAGTCTATCATGTAGAACTGCGTTCACTGATCATTTTTTATTTTTACACCATAGGACGTAAACCTCATTTTCATGAAGAAAAATTGCAAAAAAGTGAGGTGACTGGGGACAGTGCAAAAAAGAATTGCCCCTGGCGGGGATCGAACCGCCACCTCTGGTGGCAAAAACCTAGAGCTTTGCCAATGCGCTATAGAGGACATATGTTTAATGTGTCTTCAATTTCGTTATGATTTGTCGAATTTTAATTGTCCCCAAAATGCCTGGAAATCTATTTTTTGAAATAACTTTTTTTCTAGTAGACAAAATTTTTTAAGGTCAAATAAAAGTTGATGCACTCATCATAAATAACAACTTGTAGCACTCGGATTTTTGAGTTCCAATCCTTTCGAAATTACGAGATGTTCAGCTTGATGTGCCTCCCCTAATAAAATAAATTTTTGAAAGCAGATTTCTGCAGCCTCTCCGGTGGCAAAAAATTTCGCAATACTTTCTGAACAACCTAGTATATACAAAGTGTCCCAAAAATCACAAAAGTGCCATTTTTGAGACATCATGTAAAATTTAGTGTTGTTGCTTTGGATATGCGTGGTTATGGAGATTCTGATAAACCTAACGGTATCAAAAACTATTCAATGCAAAACTTGATCAAAGATGTTCGAGAAACTATTGAAAAACTTGGTAGAAAATTATTGAGCATAGTTAATTGTAAACTTTTCAGGGCAATCTTCAACCATATTGGTAGCACATGATTGGGGAGCCGTCGTAGCATGGTATTTTGCTATGTATCACCCGGATATGGTTGAACGCTTAGTCATTTGCAATGTACCTCATCCTAAAGCATTTGAAAAAGTTTTGCGCAGCAAGGCAGCTCAGTTTTTGAAATCTTGGTAAATTTTTGAAATCTATTCATGATCTCCCATCCACCCCTTTCCCAAAAAGCGAAATTCTTTATATCAAAAAATCATGTTTTCTCTAATGCCCTTCACTCTTCCTTCATTTAAAATTAAGTGTTTAAAATTAATCAATTAGGTATATTTTCCTATTCCAATGCCCCATTTTACCAGAAGAATGGATTAAAACACAAGACTATAAAGCCATTGAAATTTTCTTTCGCGGTCGAAAAATGGGGATTGTAAATCGCGAAAATTTCACAGATGAAGATACTGAAGCTTGGAAATTCACCTTTTCTACAAGTTAGTTCATCTATAGTTTTGAAAACTCATAAATTTGTAGATGGTTTAACGGCACCAATCAATTATTATCGTGCGTTAATGCAACTTCCTGAACGACTTCGTCCAACAAAAGAGCCTGTCAAGGTAATTTTATACGAATTTAGGGCAATAGGAACGAATGCACCGCACACTTTTTTGAGGAATGAGCGCACAGTTGTTTGTTTTTGAAATAATTAAAAATTGACGTGGCGAATTCCGATGATTTTAGTGTCATTTTAAAGCTGGCAATCGTAGCAATCCAACGACGCCAAGATCATGGCATATCTCTTTATGGTTGCTGAGATATTTGATAAAATGTGAAAAATATCGATTGTTTAGAATTTTTGTCCGAAAATCGACATTTTTCACATTTCATCAAATATCTCAGCAACCATAAAGAGATATGCCATGATCTTGGCCTCGTTGGATTGCTACGGTTACCAACTTTAAAATGACACCAAAATCATAGAAATTCGCCACGTCAATTTTGAATTATTTCAAAAACAAAAAACTGTGCTCTCGTTCCTCAAAAAAGTGTACGGTACATTCGTTTCTACTGCCGAATTTAGGGATCTTGCAGTCACAGTTTCTATTTAAAAAGTCAACGAATAAAATTTAACGATCATCATCGGTTAGTGGACGTTGGTCCAAATGCGTTCATCACAGAGGCGAAACTAATGGGGGCGGTGAGATAGCCTCACGTTCCTCTAAGATGTTTTTCCGATTTTGAAAATTTTTGAAAAAATGTCTTTTTTGACCTTCTCAATAAAAAATGTTTTTTTACTGAAAATCTTCAAAAAATGGCTCTTTTTGATTTGACAAAAATCCCATTTTTAAAAATTTTTGCCCAAAAAATACATTTAAAAAAATTTTTGCTCAAAAATATTTTACAGCAAAAAAGTAACATCCCCCGTTTCTGACTATTCCATTTGATTTTCACGAAAAATTTCAAGATTTCAGTTCTAATTATCTATAAGACTTTTTTTGAAACCTGTATCATCAAAAATTTAGCCTAAAACACTTATACTTTGGGGAGAAAATGACGGAGCATTGGATATTGAAGGCGCTAATCTGTCTCCAAATTATTGTGAAAATGCACAGTTAAAGAAGATTCCAGATTGCTCTCATTGGGTTCAACAAGACTGCCCTGAACTTGTCAACAAATATATTGAAGAATTTTTGAACGAACATTAGTTTAAATAATTTTTATTTGCGAAAAATTCGATTTATGTTTTATACATCATTTTAGTTTTTTATAAATTTATAATAAGCTTTCAATGTTTACAAAATTTTGTGAAATAATTTCCTCAAATTGGTCATGTCTGGTTGTAATAAATGGATTCTAGATCTAAAAATTATGAATTATTTTATTAAATAAAAAGGTAACCCACTACTTGGACTCATCTTTAAAATAATGAGCCGTCTTTCCATCAGCATGTTTATGAGAGCTGCTATGTGAAGTTTCTGGAAAATCAACTTCATCAATATTATGTGGTGTATCACTTGCATTCGTTATGGTAGACTAAAAAAAATATCAAATAAAAAGTTATCATTTTTTGAAAACTTCATTTTCAGCCTCCTGATCCAAATTTCTTTCAAATATTTGTGATCCATGTGGACCACCTGCAACAAAAACATGATGAAGTGCGACTGGTGGGAGATTCATTTTGATTTAAACTTTTTCGTTTATGAATTTATGAAGATCTAAATTAAAAATTCAATAAAAAAATAAGTATAAAATAAAGTCATTTTATTCAAAATAAAAGCAAAAATCGATAGTAAAGCGAGGAATAAATGATAAATAAACTTCTTTCAACGGTCTTTTTATAAGGTCGTTGTATGTCTTATGGCTGCAAAAATGAAAAACAACGGAACTGAGAAAAGAGTAAACAAGATATTTTTAGCTCATATTGTGAAATTGTCTCAAGAGACAAAATATATATACAATTGATTGAAATAGATTTAACAAAAATTAAATACTTTAAAGACAGTATTTCTAATGGTGATTTATAGATGATTTTTTTCTGGAGTATGACAGTTTTGGGAGGGGATATACAGGGTGTTCCAAATTTTTTACGCTAAAATTTGCTTATAACTTTTTTTAAATAAATCCGTTTTTTATAATTTTGGTTTTAATTTCATCCAGAGACAATAGGAAAGCGATTCATGTCAAAAAAACGAAAAAAATTTTATGCATAAATTTTTACTTTGTGCAAAAAATTTTGGTTCAAAGTGGGACTCGAACCCGCGAACTGTGCGACCAATAAGCCGCTGCTTTGTCACTGCAAAACCGAAGCTTGTCTATTGTTAACAACTGTTTCCTACAAAGCATACACTCCGGCTACAATACAAAAATTTATTTGTCTGAAAACTTCTATTTAATCTTTAACATTTTTATTTTTGTCTAAGGCAAGTATCCTTTGCAATGATAAATTTCTTTGAAAAAAATAAAACGGATCTTCATTATGCTTCTTATCATCCAAAAATTCAATTAGTTTCGTATAGACTATAGTTTCTTTAGCGATGAAAATTTACACTTCTTTATTATTTTTAACTTTAAATTTTTTGAGAAATACAATTGGCGAGGAATTAATTTTTGTACAAGCAGTAAGATACAATTTGAAGAAAAAACTTTTCTAATTGTATTTTTAAGATTTGGCGTCATGGAGATAGAAACCCTCTTGCATCTTTTCCTAATGATCCATATAAGTATGAAGGAAATTGGACAGAAGGATGGGGAGAACTTACTATCGTAAGAAATTTTATCCTACTACATTAAACCTGTAATGTCTGTCTGTTTGTCCAGACAATCTCGGGAACGTTAGATTTAAACCCCGGACACCAAAACAAAAATGGTATTTTATGCGATAAAACCGGCGATGAGAAAAGGCGATAGATACCACTTTTATGGGGGTATCACCTAAAAAATTTCACGGCAGGGATGCCATCTGACACGACATATACCGTGTCTAAAAGCTAATAATTAGCGCAGAATACAGGGTGGGCTTAAATAACGTACCCCCCCCCCCAATCGAACAGATTTCCATGAATTTGATCTTTTTATGCAAAGTTTTCGGGAGTAATTTATGCGAAAAATCGATTGCTCATATTTTTGAAGCATGAAAAAATCTACCTGGCTCTGATTCAGGCGATTTTCACCTCGATACATCTGTTTCCTTTTGATTTAGAGTCGAAGGAGCGGATTCTTTTCTAACAATCATCTTTCAGGACAATTTTGTGAGGATGCGAGGGGCAGGGAGGCATTTTCATGACTCGAAAATGCACACAATCGATTCCTCGCATAAAATTATCTCCGAAAACTTTGCATCAAAAGATCAACTCATGGGAAATTTATTCGATATAGGGGGTGGTAAGTTATTTAAGCCCACTCTGTATACTGTACGAGAAACGCTCGGAGAAAGGAAACTCTCGGCGGGAGAAGCGCTTGGGAATCTTCACATTCATCTCTTCTTCTTTCGCGCTAGACGCATTAGCGCTCCGCTTCCAATACTTGATTCTTTTAATTTTTATAGTGTACAAAACTTTAGAAAGGAATGGAGCAGCATTTTAACTTGGGGCGAAACTTAAGCCAACGATATATGGATAAATTAAATTTTATCAATCATGGTCCTTACAATTCACAAGAAGTAAAATTAAATTCCATGCTTTTTAGCTTTCGTTTTAGATTTATGTTAGAAGCACCGATGTAAATAGGACAACCATAAGTGCTATGTCCAATTTGATTGGGTTTTATTACAATTACAACCAAGGAACAAATGGGACCAATTATCCAAGTATAGCACAATGGCCACAAGGATACGTACCAATCGCCATACATAGTTTTGATTATGACAATGATCATGTAAATTTGATTTAAAGTCTATATACTTATTAAGGATGGGGCAGAATAACATGCAGCCCCTTCTTGGATTATTTTGCCCCAATATATCAGGTACCTGGGTGCAGTGGCATAATTACGGGGGGATTTTGGGAGGCTTCTCCCCCCCCCCATCCGGCGGCTGAAATTACGCAACAGCTTGGGTGGAACGGTTAATTTTTCCACACAAAATACAATATACTAGGCCATAATGGCAAAAATAACTCCCACCCTCAGTATTGAGCAAAACTCCAAACAAGTGTGGTGGGTTATTCTGCCCTATCTTGTATCCCACCATTAGAAACGTGTAATGTCTGCCTTGTGTTGCCCAGATAATCTCCGAAACACTAGATTTAAACCCGAAAGCTAAAACTAAAGTTGTAGGGTACGATGGGATAAGACGATTGACATCAAAATCATAACGACAAAAACTTTTTGCACTC
The DNA here is from genome assembly GCA_900406225.1 of Acrobeloides nanus. Lineage (NCBI taxonomy): Eukaryota > Metazoa > Nematoda > Chromadorea > Rhabditida > Cephalobidae > Acrobeloides > Acrobeloides nanus. Next base: position 7,752 of record OZJO01010634.1, read on the forward strand.
CACAACCAATTAATAGTTTAGTATAGCTCCGGAGGCACTCTCAGAGAAAGTGGGGCCGAATGCCAGAGGCGCTTGGCTCCGGTACTAAATTTAAATTTAGATAGGGAACCCTGATGCAACTTGTAAAAGACAAGATGATATTTGGAAATTAGCCCAGCAGACTCCAGAATATCAAAATTTTGTTAATAACGCAACGTTTAAGGTAAACTTTTTTATGAGATGATAACATAGGGATGCGATAAGCTAGTGTCGTCGTTTGCTGGAGGGGAAAGGGCAATGGTGTATGGAGAAAGGTCATACTCACAAGGAAGGCTAAATACTACTAAAAGTTTTTTATTGTGGGGATAAAAAGCATAAAAATTAAGCAAGGAAGGAGAGAATCATTCCCTTTTTTCTGAGCTTCTGTACGATATGGAGGAGGAGGTATGTACTCGGGGTACGCAATTCATTCCAATGCCACTGCATGATTCCCTGTGCTCCTTTCCCTACGCCGCTGGGGGTTGCTCTTACATGAAAACTTCGGAGGGGAACGGGCATGATACTCTTTCTTTAACCGCTAAACAGCAAAATGGTGTTTTGAAGTGATTTTTCATCCCATTTAATGAAATTTTTAAAAATTTCTTTAAAGGCATCTTTGGCCCAAGTTCAAAACTTAACAGGATGGACTGATTTAAATTTTGAAAATATGTGGTATATAGATGATACTTTATATATAGAGGTTGTTTTATTAGTCGTATATTCTTAAAATATCAATTTTTTAGCATTTTGTATACAATTTACCAAAAGTTGATACAAATTTATTAAAGCTATTTGATTTTATAAATCTGACGACGGATATTTCTTATGATTGGACAAATGGATGGGGTAACTTTTTTTATTTGAGCTTTAAAAACATTATTTAAAAGAACTTACTCCTTATAAAGGAATAAATTTTACTGAAGAACTTCGAAAAGTTCGAGGAGGAACTTTGTTATGGTCGATTATTGATCTGATGAATAATAAAATTTATTGCCGTACAAATCCAACGGATACAAGTGGTTTATGCAATTGGATGAATAAATTGAAATACTACGCTTATTCTGCAGTAAATTTGGATTAGTCTAATTAGTGAAATTTTTCATTATGGGGACTGTTTCACTATTTTGAAAAAAAAATCATTATTTTTAACAAAATTTAGAAAAATGGGAAATTTTGGTCATTTTTGGTTGAAAAAAGGAAAATTTTGGCGACTTTTGTTGAAAAATGGGAAAATTTGGACAGATTTGGTGAAAAAAATCACTATATCTTTTACTATTTAGAACATTTTTTTCACTATTTGGAGATTAACATGAATCCCTAGATTAGACCTTTTTAGCATGACACAACACTTGCTGCATTATTTGCAACTTTTGGATTTAAAAGACCCAATTATAACGAAGATGGTTATCCACACTATTCTTCATGTGTAACAGTAGAACTCTGGTTGGACAACAACACTAAACCATATGTGAAAGTAAGGATGTAGCTAGAAGAAGCATGATAGGAAAGGGATTCCATATGTCGACATACAATTTCAAAATTTTTTCTTCTTCTCCCCTCCTCCATCCATTGAATACACATCTGCAAAAACTAATTTTAGGTACTTTATTGGCCTCTGAACCAGGATATCGAATATGTAACACAGTACATTACCGGATGTGATGAAAATTGTTCTCTGGATAAATTTATAAATCGGTCATTACCTTACAAGCCAGGTAATGATGGAAATATTGTAGAAGTAAGCCGGTATTTGCAACAAAAAACTTGTGCACATTTTAGTGGTGTAATGTTCCGTTGTTTGGCGAGGAATCAACTACACCCAAAAGCAAAGCAGGGATGTCCATAAGAATATTGAATTTAATCTACAATTTGATTTTAATAATGTGTCTTATAAGTGCTTTATTAATTTAAGAAATAAGGTATCGGGAGACCAAGCGCTACCGCGCTCGAAGGGTTTATGAAGAGATGTTTGTGAAGACTCCCGAGCGCTTCTCCCTCCGAGAGTTTCGTTTCTCGGAGCGCTTCTCCCTCCCATGGGTCGGAAAAATTGCATAAAGTTACCCGTGAATGTCCAAAATTGGTGCCCCGACATGTTATTGCAATGCGCCAAAGGTTTGAGTCCCGCTTGCGTCCATTTATTTTTACTTTTTGCTTAAAAAGAAAGATAGAATTTTTTATAACTCACCAAGATGGATAAAATGACATAAAAATTACCAAATTTAAACATTGTTTTTGGTTATTGAAACGAAAACCCTGATTTCTGATTCAAAATCGAAGAAGCACGCATCTGAATGTTTACTGTTAGCAAAAATGTGATTAAGCAAAAAACAAGAGTCTATATTATTTTGCTATTAAAGTGCTTGTAATATTTACCGACTCAGCGATTGGAAATCAAATAGTTTTTGTGTGACCTGATATGTTTATTTACATATGTATCACATGCGAGTCTATTGGTTTTAAATATTAATGTTAATAAAAAACTTTTTTGTTTAAACATTATAAAGTTTTAGCCTTCATAATAAGTTAAAAATGGTTAATTTAAAGGGGGGGGGGAAAAGTCATTGCGGGTTATCGACAAAAATTTTTTCGGCGAAAAATGATCGAGGAACGTAAAATAAGCCTAATATTGGATGAAAACTAGTAATATTAACCCGAAAAAATTTTTTTATCGAGAAAAAAATTTTTTTGACCCCCTATAGGGGGTACCCCATGTTAAAAAATCAATTTTTTCAACTTTTTTATTTTAGCTCCAAATTGGCTGATTTTTGGTACTCGGGGGTTTTCGGGCATGAGAAATCGATTGGCGCAACTCCCGAGTTCTAAAAAAATTTTTTTTGACCCCCTATCGGGGTATCCCATGTTGAAAAAATTGATTTTTTAACATGGGGTACCCCGATATGGGGTCAAAAAAATTTTTTTCTCGATAAAAAAATTTTTTCGGGTTAATATTACTAGTTTTCATCCAATATTAGGCTTATTTTACGTTCCTCGATCATTTTTCGCCTACGTTCTATGGATATTTTCAATCATGTAGAATACAAATCCACAAAAAAATTTGAAAAAATTTGTCCTCTAGATAGGTCTAGGGGTCTCACAAGATAGGTGCCCCTCGGAATGTTACAGTTTTTTACACTTTAGTATTTTGAGCATAACTCTTTACGGTTAAATACAATTTCGATGATCTTGATGTCATTGCAAAGTTGGTGAAACGGGCTACAACTTTTATATCAGGTATATGGGGTCATTTCATGGAAAAAGTTGTCGAAAAATTAGGATTTTTTATTAGTGTTTATATTATCCTGTTCCCTTGAGGGGTTAAAAATTCAAAGAAATGCCTCTAGAAAAAATTTTGTTCCGCCGCATTTCTCCGGTTCGCCCTAAAAATTATCTACAACACCTTTACTTTGTTTTATGCTTGGTCTCGGGTCAAATCTCGTGGCACCCGATACTTTTTTCTGACTCTGAAGTTGAATTTGGGATTTCTGGAGGTTTTTTACACTTTAGTATTTTGGGCATAACTCTTGATGGCTACATCCAATTTCGATGATCTTGGTGTCGTTGGAAAGCTGGTGACGTGGGCTACAAATTGTATATTAGGTGTATGGGGTCATTTCGTATAAAATAGTTGTAATAGATAGAATTTTCAAAACATTTGATACAGGGTTGAATGGTATTCACGCATTCAGCATAAAATATGGGATGTTAATCTACGTATCATAATTAACCTTTTTATGTATCATTCATCAAAATCGAAGAAGAGCGCATCTGAATGTTTATTTTATAGTATATAAAAATGCTATTTTTATTCTTGATATTCCTATATGTTAGTTATATACAAGCTGAAGTTGTCGTCAATACTTCACGAGGGTTTGTTGCAGGTTATCATGTAGATTATGGGAATGATATGGATTCACTTTATTATGGACAAGCAGATGTTTTCTTAGGAATTCCCTATGCTGCTCCACCAGTTGGGAAATTAAGATTTCAGGTAATTTTATTAAGGCGGTCATACAAATATATAATTTAGAAAACACTTCCTATATCTAGATTACCAAATTTTTACACTTCTTCATCACCATGGAATGCCACATACTTTAGGCCAGCATGTCCCCAATATTATGCTACTGATGATCAAATGAGTGAAGATTGTTTATATTTAAACATTATTACACCAAATGTTAGTAGGAAACAAATGCTTTAATGGGACCAGACCCCCACTCCAAATCTCAATATGGCTAAAATTTCGAAAAACACTACAAAGCCTTGAATTAATCAGAAAACATAAAGGGGACCTCATAATTTTTCAAGTTCCAAAAAACTAAATCCGTAGCTCTTTTTAGGCAAGTTCAGACACTAAATATCCAGTTATGGTATGGATTCATGGTGGTGGCTTATTTACTGGTTCGATGCGCAGCGATGTTTCAGAATATTATAGTGTTAAGGGTGGTATCAGAAATTTAGTTTCCAGAGGAGTTGTTCTAGTCAACATACAATATCGGATTGGCTTGTTAGGTAAAAATATTTAAAAGTTTTTTACTTTATAAAAACTTTAGGATTCTTTACAACGTTGACTGATGATTTTCCGGCTAATCTTGGACTATTAGATCAAGTAAGCTTAGAAAACAATACAGGGTGGCTCAGTCAAACCCGCCCACCACAATTCTAAAAAATCGAATTTTTGACCTTCAAAATGAGTTTTCTGGAAAATATGATGTTCTACAAAGTTGTTCCTTTAAATTTCTAATTGAAATGACACCCTCCCCGTCGATTTTAAATGAAAATAGAGATATGATAGTTCCATTTAAAATTGAAGTGGACGGGTTTGACTGGCCACCCTGTAAACTATAAAATAAATTTTTAGGTACTAGCTTTACAATTTATAAAAGAGGAAATTGCCCATTTTGGCGGAGATCCGTCTAAAATCACTTTATTTGGAAATTCAGCAGGTGGTTGTTCAATTTCAGCTCATACTTATTCATCTCTTTCTCAAGGTAGAATAGTTTGTATATTGGGGAAGAGGGGAAATCACGCCATTTCCAAATACTTTGTATAATACCCTTACAATGTTGTAAGTCGCATGCCCAGTGACGTACCCAGAATTTTTTCATGGGGGTACAAGATCCCGATCCTAGTTATCGACATTTTTTGGTCAAAAACATAAAGGGAGACCCTTTAGATTTTTTAAACTTTTTTGNTACAATGTTGTAAGTCGCATGCCCAGTGACGTACCCAGAATTTTTTCATGGGGGTACAAGATCCCGATCCTAGTTATTGACATTTTTTGGTCAAAAATATAAGGAGACTCTTTGAATTTTTAAAACTTTTTTTGGCCCTTGGGGGGAGGATACATGTACTTTTTGTACAGCCCTACGCATGTCCAATTTATCCACTTCTTTTCGTTCTAACAATGATCGATTCTTGATATCCATATTTCCCCAACCGTTGGAACTAATAACTTTTGTTTCAGGTCTATTCCACCAAGCTATCATGGAATCAGGGACCATCTGGACATGCTTTGATAATGCTATAGGCTCCGAATCAGCCCTATCCCTTAGCTTCAAAAGAGCACAGTCTTTATGCAATTATACCCAAGAAATGTGGGAAACCAAAAATTATTCTTTGCTACAAACTTGTCTACTTCAAACTGATTATCATGATTTCTTAACTTTTGATCGATATGACAATTTTTTGGGCTGGAAAATCACTGTTGATGGATATTTCCTATTGGATTCGCCAGAGAATTTATGGAAGACTAGGCCAAATATTCCTATTATTATGGGAACAAATAAAGATGAATGGTCTACTTGGTGTAAGATAAGAAGTGATATAATTTGTTTTAGATTTTTAGTATATTATGGGAGTAGGAATTTGTCTATGTTTAATTCTAATATGCTTTTGACCAGNAAGAAGTGATATAATTTGTTTTAGATTTTTAGTATATTATGGGAGTAGGAATTTGTCTATGTTTAATTCTAATATGCTTTTAACCACTTTAAACAAGTATGCGCCAAAATTGGTAGACAAAAATCCGAATATAATAGATGTTTTGGCAGATATTTTTTCGTCGAATATAAGGGATGATGACAATCTTGGATGGTTGAAGATTTTGTCACAGGTTTGAAAAAGTCTAAAACGTACCTAAATCAAGGATCTGAATCAACGGCATAAAAATTTTTTTATCATCGGTAGGGATAAAAAAATTTAGTTGAGATGTGTTGATCAGATTTTTATATAACAACTAGTGCGCTTCGCTCACTAGGCGCACCTAAACCTAAATGGGGTGCCCTTTGCGCCCCATTTAAGTTCCCTAAAAAAATTATGTTTGCATCGCTATGGTAACGATGACGCACGCTTGCGTTATGGAGCTCCATAAAAAGTCAGCGTTGCATAAGTCAGTGTTGCATACGCCGGCGTTGCAGATGCCAATGCTGCAAAAATAAATATGTTCCCCATTGTCGAAAACCCTGAGTAGAAAAAATTAGCCGACTTGGAGTAATTTTTGAAATTTGCATATTTTTCAATTTTTAGGGAAACCTCCTAATTTTTTAATTTTTTCAACAATTTTGTTAAAAAATAATATCAACATCGTGTTAAAGAGACTAAAGAGACCCTTTGAAAAAAAGATCCTTACAAATTGAAAAATTGAATTTTTAAATTTTTTTAGGGGGTACTCCAATCTTTTTGTTTTCTACACACCTACCTCCTACTAACTTAAAAAACCGCATATCAATCCGATTTACCGTTCATGAGGTCTCGCATGGACGAATAGAGACCAATGTTTTTTATGTTTATGATTTAGATATTTTCTGGTGCTTTCTTTACTAGTTTTACCGGTAGAGAAGTTGATTTTTATCTATTAAATAACAATCTAAATGTGTATCTATATGAATTTACATGGCCAACTCATCTTTTTCATGCTCTCGATGTTGCAGGATGGAGTCGTAATAATAATAATTTGCAATATTTTTTATTTTGCAATATGTTTTTTAGCTGTTCAACATGCAACAGAACGTTATTATATCTGGATGCCAGAAAAACTCTGGGACCCAACTATTGAAAAAGGCCTTGTTAATAAAACTGATATTGAAATAGCGGATGCTTTTGGAGAATTTTGGACACATTTTGCTAAACATGGGTATATAGTTGTAAGCACTATATTTTTATTTACATATTTTAGGAATCCATCGTTAAAAAATCAATGGGCCCCTGTTAATTCAACCAAGATTAAGCCTTATTTTGAATTGGGTTTAATGCAAAGAATGCGTTTGGGTTATAGAATTTTAGACCAATATGTTTGGAATGAAGTAATTTAAAAGTAACTTACGCAAAATGAGTAATACCATGGATCCAACCTCAAAAAAGATCCATCAAAAAAGCTATTAAAACGACTGACAAATAACACTCCCAACTTGTCTCCCCCCATTTTATCGTTCAAACGATTCTTCATACACGACTTGATTAACAAATTTATTGGATAAAATTGTTTAAATTTTATTGAAAAGGCTTATGCTAGAGCCGTTCGCCATACTAGAGCGTTGTAACCGTTTCGACTCCGTTACGTTGTTTTTAGAAAATATTTCTGGTCCAAAATTTATGTAAAAAATCCGAAAATTTTGGAACAACCAAATACTTGGGAGATAATCAAATTTTACGGTTTCATGTATATACACGGTAGTACGAGAGTTAAAAAAAATTAACACTAGTAAAAAATTTAACACAAAGAATTTCAGATAATATCAGATATAGTCAGCCAATGGCCAATAAATTAAGCAAATTTAACTAAAATGATACAACTTTGTAACTATGGATTTTATCAAATGTTAAATAAAAATTTTAACAAATCATCGATACACTTTTTTAATATGAGATCTTTGACAAGATGGAATTTTTAGTAATGTGAACATATTTATTTTGATCAGTCAATTGACCAACCATTTTATTCACTGTCAAATTTTCAATACTAATTACAATCCACCTGTATCATTAAAAGACTAAGTTATCATCGACCTAACGACCGGAATCGTAGTTTTATCCTCATAGCATATACAGGATGACACAGAATTAATCATCATCTTTTATTTTATGCAACAATAACAATATAAACAACAACAAAACATAAAATTTCATCAAAATTCACTCAAAATGTCTACCTTTAGCTTTTATTACGGTATTTAATCGCTTCATTCAGTTATCGATCGCTTGGTTTATCACTTCTATGGGTAGTCTTTCGAAAACTTCAGAGATTACATTCTTTAACGATTCGACCGAGTTGTGTTCTTCCGCATTCACATCCGCTTTGAGCTCCAAATCGAATAATCAAGTGGATTCAAATCCAGAGATGAAGCAAGCTATTCATCTTTCTTGATAAAATCGGGAAAGTGGTCGTTCAACCAGGTTTTAGTTGAAACCTTGAACTTCTCCTTGTTCACGTTAACACTCGCATGAGAAGGTGCACTGTCTTGCTGGAAAGTCCAATCGTCCCAATTTCGTTCGGTATTGGTTCCATAATGGTCCAAGGCCAATTCTTTGACTGGTTCCAAAATATCTTCTCGATAAACGTCGGTGTCAAACTTGATGATAAACTCCAAACATATCGGCAACTTCTTTCATCAAAATTTCCCTAACTTCGACCAAATAGCAAACAGCTGGGCGAAGCCATGCATTTTCAATTTCCATTTTTAATATCTTAAAAAATTTTATAAAAAATCGCAAAAAATTTTAAAAATAAGGAGAAAGCAATAATTAACGAAAAATAGGTAGATGATGATTAACCCATTTTCCGCCACTGATGCATATATGCTCGCAACAAAAATGCGATAGAAAAATTTATTTTTATAACATAAAGGGATGAGTGATGGCTTAAACGAAACGGGAGGTTATGCGGAACAAATAATAGTCAAAGTTTTCGATAGACAAATATTAAATTTTTTCAAATCAAAAGTTCGTTAAACAGTAATTTTTAGGTCGAAAATAAACTAAACTTTGAATGATTTTAAAAAATTCATATAATGAGTTGAACAAAAAGTTTTTCATACAGATTATTAGTTTAATGCATGAAGAATATTTTAAAAATAAAATTTAAAATTCGCCAATATCATCTAACCGTTGTAATTGAGCTTAAATGACTGACGCATATATGTATCAGTGGCCTCGAACCGGAAAATGCTTCAAAATCTCCTGGACCCGTTTCTCACGAGAAAATGGAACGTCGTGTGCTTGACAGTGTTCGATAGGACGGGAAAAATCACTAGATCCAGGTCTTATCAAATAAATTACTTCAAAGTAGTCTAATTTAACTCGGATTCGGTGTGCCATATGCACTAAATAGACAAAATGTGAAAAATGCGATGTGGGATTACACCCGGAATGCTTCAAATATTTTCATATGCCATAAAAAGGAGCTTTATTTNAACAAACACAGACAAAATGTGAAAAATGCGATGTGGGATTACACCCGGAATGCTTCAAATATTTTCATATGCCATAAAAAGGAGCTTTATTTTTCGAGAATTTCTAATGTTCCTCAATTCTTAAAACTCATTTTGACCAGTTGTAACCTTATTATAGCTAATTTTTTTATAAACAATTAATTTTGAAGCATTTTACCGTTTTGTGGCCACTGATGCATATATGCATCACCCCAGAAATCTGAATTTTTAATATAATGTCTGGGAAATTTTTTTACAGATCTTAGTTGTAGGCCATCCTAAGCACTTCTGCGCAAAATTTTCAAAAATTCATGCAATGCTGAGCTCTGGCGGAAAATGGATTAATTCTGTGTCACCCTGTAAAAGAAATACAGTGTAGTCCATTGAAATGTCCGATTGAAAAAATTTGTATAAAAAAGAGATTAAATTTTTGTGCCAAACCCTTGGCATCTTTGTGTAGGGAGGGGGGCCGAGAGAAGTTAATAAACCCCCCCCCCTAAGAGGCTTATTTTTAGGAAAAAATTTTCAGTTCCTGAAATTTTCAGAAACCTGTCATTTTGGTTCCCTAATCCAGAGTAGTACCAAAAGTTTCTTCATTATTATTAGTATCCTCTTCACAAGATTCCGTCACTAAAAAGTCATGATTGTTGATTGAAATGAGTTTTAAAAATGCCCACTTTCTTTGGCAAAATTGATCAGTTGTTCTTCTATTTTTCTGTAAAACTTTCTTCTAAAATCCTTATTAGTTTCGCAAAAAATCCCGAATCGAGATTCCCGATCCCGACTTGGGATCGGGAACAGCAAAAGTCGGGATCGGGATCTAAAAAAAGTCGGGATTCCCGATCTCGTCCCGATCCTATTTCAAAGGGCCACCTTGTATATCGAAACAGCAAGAAAAACATGAACTTAGCGGAACTTGAGCCTTTCCTAATGGCGATATCCCCACCCATTTGTAATGTTAGATGATGTTATTTTACAGTTTTTATAATTTACTTTTTTTACCAAATTTTTATAAGGCAATAAAAATACAAAATCATTTTGATGTAATCGACAAAAACTAATTAGCATTAAAAAATTACTAATCAATTTTCTAAAAATTTCTTCTGTGCAAATACGTTATTTTATTACCTATCTGAATTCACATCTTTCTTTTTATGAGTACTGGGAGTCAAACATCAACTGACCCTATCGATTGTTTTCTTGGCCTTATTGAGATTCTACTTGTCGAATCCATTTATTGAAGTGAAAGGAGACGTTCCTGATAAGTCACAAAGGGGTTATCTTTATGACCCTCCAGACCTGCATATGAAGAAAGCACAGCCGGACCTTCTATTACAAGCCGGAGATACATGATTGAGGAAGAAGTCAAAGTGTCAGTCACAAACTCATTATTGTGAGAAAAATTTTGTTGTTGATCTTTTGAAATTTTTGCAAACGAGGGTAATAACTTATTTTGAATGAAGAATTTGCATTTTTCATTCAAAACAAATTATTACCCGTAGGAACACGTGTACAGATGGGAATTCAAAAAAATTTTTACTACGAGACCCCCCTCTAAACTGCCTATGAGATACGAGACTCCTCGATAATCATATGAATTCCCAAAATGCCCATGTGTGCTCATAGGTATACCCAGTGACGTATGACGAAAGATCTATGAAGATCTTTATTTTTTGGTTTATTTAAAACCCTAATGATACTCTGTGATAGGAAAACACAAAGAGGGCACAAGAAGAATAGCCTTTTTGTGTCCTCTTTTTATTTTTTGGTCAAAGATCTGGCCAAATATCATTGGGGTTTTGAATGGAGCAAAAAGTAAAGGTCGTTTTAGATTCTTCCTTATACACCATTGGGTACACCTATCTTGAGCTTATGGGATGTGCCGGGGTGCCTTCTTCTTTATGCAACTGAGAGTTGTAGAATTTTTCTGAAAGGGAATAAAATGGAGGAAGTACCCTATGAATTTTTTAATTTGATTCAATTTTTTAATTTTCGGGGGGTCGCACGCTTTCTCTAGGCATAATTTAGTCTTATTTCCCCCAAAACCCTCGCTTCTTTCTCTCTAGTAAAAATTCCTACGTTTTTAAAGTTTTTCTATATCTTTTAGATTTCCTAGTCTTTGTAATATTTAATTTGCAAGTTTTTAAGTTTTTCGTCGCATAGACAAAAAAATTTATGGTGTCAATTTGTTGAGTGAATTTATTACATTTGATCTCACCCCTGAAGCATATGGCTCGAAAGAAATTTATATATGACACACATGTTTAAATTGCATCGTTAGCTAATTTTTGGGTTTGAAGTTTTGCTTGCTAATTTTTTAAAGATTTTTGAAATTTCGTGAAATAAAATTTATTTATGGGCCAATAACAACCCTTCTCTACTATAGGGTGTTTCAGATGAAACCTACCTATTTTATTTTGACATAGCTTTTTTCTGGAAAAGTATTCTGAATTTCCGACTTTTGGAAAATAACGAGCTAATTTGTTCATTTTATGCATGTTTTTTTGTTTTTGAAAATCTTGAATTTGGGCAAAAAGTTTTCGCCCGGGCTGGGATTCGAACCCGCCCCTTTATGAGCAAAAAGCGAGAGCCATACCACTCGGCTATGAAGGTCGGTTTCGCCGGGAAATTTTAAACTAGTGACTAACCAACCTTCATAGCCGAGTGATATGGCTCTCACTTTTTGTCCATAAAGGGGCGGGTTCGAATCCCAGCCCGGGCGAAAACTTTTTGCCCAAAAACAAAAAAACATGCATAAAATGGACAAATTAGCTCGTTATTTTCCAAAAGTCGGAAATTCAGAATACTTTCCCAGAAAAAAGCTATGTCAAAATAAAATAGGTAAGTTTCATCTGAAACACCCTGTACATATGCGCCACTATTATGCCAAAATCATATGGAAATAGGATTCTAAAATGTGAGGGCTTTTGCAACGTGCCTATTATGTACTAATACAAACTTATCACTTTGTCAATAATTTTAAATTTTTGAAAGATTTTCATTACCCAAAAATCCAATTTTTAGACCATGTTGTTTGACTCAAGTTTCTGGAAATCCAAAATCTTAAAAAATTATCCCCTCGACCATTAAAAAGGCTTCCTGTTTGATTTATGAGATCCTAAGATTTGTGTCTCAATTGACTCGAACATTCAAATAAATTTTAAATTTGCCTTCGAAACGATTTCGCAACGAAAATTTGTTTGTTTTGATGGCTTTAAAATCAAATAGAAATTTAAAACTTTTACTATCAGGTTGTAAATTTTGTTTTATGTTATTTTGGACGTTTCTAAGAAAAAATTTTACAATCCTTTCGGCTATTATTTTTGAGCGATGACTGGGATTACTATTCTACTACCGCTACATGACATTAAGGGGTATTTGCCACCAAAAGTGGTATTTGTCATGCTTTCTAAAAATAATCCAAGGAAAAAATTTTTCGTTTGAGTTTGATCTTTGTATATTTTTAAATAATTTATCTAGATAACATTTTGTGTTTTTTAGGAAGGAAGATGAATTTTTTGGCATGATTTTTTAGCTTAAAAAGGAAAGAGAGATCACTTTTCCCCAAAGACAAGGAAAATATCATTAAAGGACCACTCCACTCGGAAATAAATTGCTTTAATTTGAATATATTCGGAAAATTCATGAACAATGGAACATTTTTGTTTTTACAGTAAACTCTTAATAATTGCGTTTGAATTTGGCGATTTTTGAATTTTGTGTATTACAACGAAAACATACACGCACTGATAATAAGGTATAAATAATTAACCTGATTCAATAAAAGCTGTTTATTGAAATGATTGATCGTTTTCGTTTTAAAAAAATCAATCAATCGTTTTAATAAACAACTTTTATTGAATCAATTTAATTATTTATACCTTATTGTCAGTACGTTCTTGTTTTCGTTGTAATACATACATTTCAAAAATCGCCAAATTCAAACGCAATTATCTTAAAGCCATTAGGGATTCAAAATTTATTGTAAAAACAAAAAATACTCCATTTTCATAAATTTTTCGAATTCAAATTAAAGCAACTTTTCCGAATGGAGTGGTCCTTTTTTGAGTGGAGTGGTCTTGCTCAACAAAGCCTTATAAATGATCCAAAAATTTTTAAAGCACTTTCTTTTTAAAATCCGAATTTTTGATTCCTTTAAAATTCTTTCAAGAAACAGAATTCTTGCTTAATTAGCACTTGTTATAAAAAATTGTATTGTTATATTCAATATGGGCTCTTCGATTTCTTATCCTACTCAACTTTCTTTATTAGTCATACATATTTGTACGAGAAATTGTTTATGGCTGTTTATAACCTTTTAAAAATGACGGTGTTTTTTAGTTTTGATATAAGATGAGGGGCCATTGTCGCCGGAAATTTAAAAATGGCTCATTTTTAACTATAAAAATGTAACACATAGTGAGTGTTCCATGTCAGTAAAAATTGAAATTCCTTATGTTTTATTGTGAAATCACCAAGTTCATCAATTGTAGGCGTTGTTGTTTTAGTGAAATTTAAAAACTTTGATTTAGGGACCAAAATAGAGAATACCAAGGGGTTGGGGGGGGGGGGAATACTGTAATTCGATTTTCCAAAAGGCAAAAATTTGACGAAAAAGGCCATTTTGGCAATTTTTCGTCAAATTTTTGCTTTTTGGAAAATCTAATTACAGTATTGTCCCTCCAAACCCAATGATAAAAATTTTTGTTCTTCGGTCGCTAAAANCAAATTTTTGCTTTTTGGAAAATCTAATTACAGTATTGTCCCTCCAAACCCAATGATAAAAATTTTTGTTCTTCGGTTGCTAAAACCTAGATAAGGGCCTGGTCTTTTCTATTTTAGGCCCGAAACCAAAGTTTTTTAAAGTTCATTAAAACAACAACGCCTACATTTATTGAACTTGTGATATATTTTTGTCTTATGTAGACGGAAATTTTATACAGGGTGTGCAAACAACCGGATTGTTGCGTTTTTTTCAAAAATTTTCAAGTTTTTAAATCTTCACCAAAATACTCCTATAGGGGTTTTTGTGCGAGGAATCGATTGCGCGCATTGCCGAACCTTGAAAACGCTTCCTTGACCCTGATTCAGGGAAGAGACGTGTTTTATAAGCGAAAATATGCTAATATAGGGTCAGGGAAACATTTTCAAGATCCAGCAATGCGTGCAATCGATTTCTTGCCTAGAAAAACCCCGTGTAGGGTTATTTTGATGAAAATTGAAAAACTTGAAAATTTTTGAAAAAAATGCTCAAAAATCCGGTTTTTTGGAATACCCTGTGCATAGCGAATTTATATAAGTTTGCGCATATTCAATTATCTTAGAAATTTGTTCTTATTGATGCTGTCGTAAAAATACTAAGTAGCTCAATAAGTTTTGCATTTTTCATATTTTGAGTTACATACAAGGTTTAGATTTTTATTAGAAATGAAAGTAGATTCTTTATGTTTATATTTTTATGTCGTAATATTCTAAATGTCTTTTAAATATTTTGATGTCTATTAAACTCATACTGTAGCAGACACTTCTGGGGGGATAGGACAGGCATCGTCTTAATTTTGCTCCAGATTTGGGGAGGGAAGTTTTTGAAAATTCAGGGTGAAGTTTTAGGAAAATTTTAATTTTGTCTACTTTTCTCAGTAATTTAAAAATTTTCCAGATTTGGGGAAGGTTCCACAGTACTAAATAATTATATCGCTGAGGACAGATGTCCCCATTGACATAACGAGAAGGGGCTAGGAAGCTATAGCCCCCCGTTGTCCGAAAATTAAAGGAAAAAATGCAATTTTTGAAGAAAATTTTCATGTTTAGCCCACCCCCTCTGGCGTGGATTAGCCCTCCTTGTCTTAAAATCCTCGCTACGTCTATGAGTGCCCCATTCAAAAATAATATTTTAAAGGCATAAGTTTTCGCTTATACTTTTATTTTTTATTTTTATCAAAAAGAGGTAATAACTATTTTTCCTTTTCCTTTTACTCCTCTAAAAATTATTCCTTATAACCACACGTAGGCGTCGGGGTGTCCTGATGACAGAGCAGGGTTGTGCTGAGAAGTCGAGAGGGCTGTGCCGGGAGAGAAAAGATTTTGAGCCGGGAGGCGGCGAAAGGGGCAACTCTATTTTAGTCTGTCGTGATGACAGACCAGGGTTGTGCCAAGGGGACAAGGGGGTTATGCATTTTTCAAATTTCCGATAGACCACGCGCATACGTATGCTTCTAACCAATTTAAAGAATAATTTCGCAAGAATGAACTAGAAGATCAATGAATAATGAAGTCAACAAGTACTAAAAATTTTCCCCCACATCCATGAGTACAAACAATCATGTTTATATTTTTACTAATCACATATTACACGTGGCCAATAGTACCTCTAAAAATTTATTTTCTTTATCCAAAAATTTCTTTATTTGACTTGACGTCTTTGCCTCAATGAAAGAGGCCTCTTCTATTTTCCATTGGAAAAGTAAAGGCAAAAGCGACTTGATAACAGTAAAGATAATAGCCCATTAAAAGTTCAGTCAGCAAAGCACAAGGAAACACGCGAAAACACTGTTACCTGATGCGAGTATTGAATACTGATAAATGTCAAGCAGTCAGTAGCAGGAAAATCCTCTTTGTTAAATTTAATCGCGACAATCGTCTCTAATATGTTTATAATCGTATAAGTTTAGACACCCTCTTTTTTGACAGTATGCTCTATGGTTATTTTATCTCTTTTGTTTATTAACTAAGTTTGGGTCAGGCAAGTAGTTAACAAGGCGCCAATCAAGACAATTGTCACACCTGTCATTGGGAAAATTTAAAATTGCTCCTTTGATTCCGTTATATTTTCTGAAAAAGTGTAAAAAAATTTCGATGTATAATGAGCATTGAAAAAAGTCTCTAAAATGAAATTTTTTTGGGGTTGACTCTCCACCGTTCCCTTCATTCATTGGATTCTTTCCAAAGCTGGATCTGAACAGATCCAAGAAAAGGAACCGGAACAGACTTGGGACAGTCAAACCAAAACCGGAACAGCTTCAGAACCAAAATAGTCTAAAACATCCTTATCAGAACCCTTATTGGAATTCATCTCTGCTTCTCTATGTGCTTGAAATAAAGTATATGATGAAATTGTGTTGAATGGGATGAGTAGTAATAACATCTGACATCAGTATCTATCAATCAAATCCAATAGCCAACTTTCAAGTAATATTCTTCTCAGTGATGTAATTTCAGCCGCCAGATGGGGGAAACCTGGAAATTTTAATTTTTTTATGAAATTTTTGAAAAAAATCATAAGGGGGTCATTATATATTTTAAAATTTTTCGGTCCTTTTGACCGGAATGGGCTTCCCTCGCCTCTCTTATGTTATGGTCGACACTACTACGAGATCGAAATTCAATACAAGTCATTCAATGACGGCCATGGTGTAATGGTTCGGTGCATTGCCAAGGAGTTCGATATCACCGGCATAGCAAGGGTATGGTTGCCCCTCGCGAAAGATTTTTGCAATCTAAGAGAAACACTTCCATTACAAAAAGAAACATCTGATCGATCGGGGATCAACCACAACACCGTAATTACGTCACTGATCTTTCTATAACTACTCTCTTATCTTTCACTCAATTGTCCTTGAGTTTTTGCTATTCTAGGGTTGTAAATTTTTGTGAATATTTTTTCTTGAACCTCTAGACATGCCACAAAGGATGCTTCATAGGACAAAGTTAAAAGTTATATCGAAAATTTTTAGTCTACTGGTCCTTTAATCCTGTTGTGGTATGTTTAGAGGTTCCCTTGTTAGTAAATTTAGTTCTTTCAAACATAGCTTTTATATGTTTAAAATTGATCTTTGAATCTCTTTATTTTTAGCTAAAACTTAAACTTCGATCAAAATTTCTACTCTTTTCATAATTTACCTATTCACCCATCTCTTATTAAATTTACGCTGTATAAAACACGTCAATTTGTTAACTCATAACTCAACTTGCTCTAGCCTACTAGTTTAATCTCCGGTCCGGAAATGAACAAACGTTTGACTGGTTTTATATCTTACGCGATGTTTAATTAAGGCACGGGGTAAGGGTAAGTCAAGCATTTAATAATTTCATTGTTTAGTGATAACATCAGAATAAAAATTTTTTGAACAAACGTTGCAAAACATAACTTTTGTGTTAAGCGATTTTAACAATACTAATTATAAAAGGTTTAGTTATACCCTAAAAAATTGGCTAACAAATGGGTTGACTATTTGCAGTGCCATATCCGGGATTTGTTCATGAGGAGTACAAGATCCCAACTCTAGTTGTTGACATTTTTTGTCAAAAATATAAGGGGGACCCTTTGGATTTTTTAAACTTTTTTAGCCGTTGGAGGGAGTATATGTATCTCATATACCCCCTTGCTTATGGTCCTTCCATTTGGAAATTGTACAATGGGTGGTCTAGATAAAGTAAATAAAGTCCTTCCAAATTCTTGCCTTGTGATGTCATTGCTTGGGAAAAATTCGATTTTTTCTTTGTAACTTATTTTTGGATTATTTCCTCAAAACACGGAAATTAGACGCTTTGACAATTTGATCCGAATTCACGTTTTTTTTCTAACCTGTCTAGGCAGGATTAAACTCAATGCCATTGTTGCAAATGTTTAAATACTAGTCGCTCAAAAATCATAAGTATTCGTAANTTTTTTTCTAACCTGTCTAGGCAGGATTAAACTCAATGCCATTGTTGCAAATGTTTAAATACTAGTCGCTCAAAAATCATAAGTATTCGTAATTTCCACTTTGCTATGTTTTTGAGAAATTTGAGACTCGATTTAAGGTCGTAATTCGTGGAATTTTTACTTTATTCTCAGGCTTCTTGATGGCCTAACGAGATTGTTAATTCTATCAAAAATTTTCTGCACTTTAATTATAGGAATTACGTGCTAAATTTTTTGACTGCGTGAAAATTATTTGGCATTTCTTTAAAATTCATTTTTAGACTCATTAAATGGAGTTGTTAACAAATGAAACGGGTAGTTTCAACGAGTCTATGGTACAAGAATATACAGCGAATTACAATGAAACCATTATTGAATATACTGATAGCACTTCTATATTACACAATCTTTCTTATATTTTTAAAGGACCCTTAACTGTATTTATTGTGGTTGTTGGCGTAATTTTCAATATTATTACTTTGTATAATTTGAATTTGAATCTTGTGTTAAGGAAGAAGATGAGATTAATGAGGGTTAGAGAGATGATGAACTTATCTTCAGCAGGGCAGATTGAAACACAACGGCTGACTAGTGGTAGTTGTGATTCACCGGCGCCATTGTCGCCTACAAAAAATCAGCCATTTCGATACCCCAAGTAATAAATTTAAAAATTATTAAATATAAAATTTAGAAGGGATTATAGAATTTTTTGAAATTAGTATTTTTTATANAAATCAGCCATTTCGATACCCCAAGTAATAAATTTAAAAATTATTAAATATAAAATTTAGAAGGGATTATAGAATTTTTTGAAATTAGTATTTTTTTATATATGCAAAAAAT
The DNA here is from genome assembly GCA_900406225.1 of Acrobeloides nanus. NCBI lineage: Eukaryota > Metazoa > Nematoda > Chromadorea > Rhabditida > Cephalobidae > Acrobeloides > Acrobeloides nanus. The sequence goes on from OZJO01010634.1 coordinate 26,724, forward strand.
AAATAAAACATCCTAAAATTAAAAAAGAAAAAATTAAAATGTCACGTTTCTCATTGGAAACTTCAGATGAACGGCGTTTCTAATGACGGCGTAGTAAACTGTGCAAAAAGTGAAAACACTCCAAATATCACCATAAAAGTGATTGTTTTTGTTTAAAAAGTATTTATATTATAAATTTGACAAAAAAAGTGCATACTAAAACTCTAAGGGCCCGCCTACAGTTCACTTGCAGGGGTTGCGAGTGACATGCGATTGTGAGAGACCCCTTTCAGGAAATTTTCCTCAGACAACGCTCTTTCAGATACAAAAAATAGGTCAAAAATTTTATCCAAAATGATACAGTATACGTCGAGATGTTTGATTTTTTTGACATAACCAAAACACATAAATTTTTAAGACTTATAAAAATTTTGCAAAATCCAATTTTTGAACCCTATAGTCTTATCACTTCATTCTTTCAAAAATGTGTTATTATAGCTTTTCAAAAATGTGTTATTAGCGTTGTAAGAATACGTTTTATGACAGAATTTCATGTGTCCCCATTTTTTGCACACTTTACTGCGCCGTGAAATGGAAAAAAGAATAATTTTTAGACTAGAAAGACATACAAGTATGATAGCTCGTTCACCAACGAACTCATCGCTGTCACCTACTTCTCCCACAAGGAAAACTTCTTTAACTCAGTTTCAAAGGTAAGCCAAATGATTACGGTTGATTACAGGGGGGAGGGGGTCAAAAAACCCGAAATTTTGATTACGTAATATCTGGATGACCCCTAAATCAAATGTTCCTGAGGTCGTCTGGGCATCCTCATAGATGTTAAACGTTTAATGTAGTAGGATTGTTTAGTTTGAGGCAACACCAACACAATTCTTTGCCTAGAAAGTTTACACAAAATGGAGATTCTTCCGGAGTTCCAACATCACCTGGAAGTGTGAGATTATCGGGAGCTCAATTTTCTCATCCAGTTCATTTTCAAAGGTATAAAAGTAATTCATGAACATGAGTATATGTCCCCTTTCATCTATCTCATGCATCGTGCCTAGGCCCAAATTTACTAAACATTTTGCCTTATAAATTCAAATTTTAGAAAATCCGAAAAACGACCTCGAATGTACATTTTCCTTATATGGCTCACTTTTTGGGATACTGCCATTCTTCTCGGCGCCTTATTACTTTATTCAATTCCAACTGTTCTGACCTCCGCATACCAATTCTATGCTACTTTATTCCCTCTATTTTATATGTTCTGTAATGGTGCACTTACAGCTAGTGTATGGTTAACCTTAGCTTTTATGGTCGATCGCTACAAGAAAGTCACCAAGCCATTCCATAAAATGGTCATCGCTCAAAATAGTACCAATCCTATGTCCGAAACACGAATTCATCTCTTTATGCTATTATTGTCATTCCTTGCGATGGCATTTGCATTGCCACGATTTTTTGAAATTACTGTAGATGTAGATACTGAAGCTGATGGATATTCGTTTATGTCAACTGTATTATCAGAAAGTCATATGTATAATTTAGTCTATAGGATTATTGGAGGAATTGTTTTCTATTCAGCACTGCCTTATATATTAATGTTTGTTATATCAGCAAGAATATGGATAGCATTAAGAGANCATATGTATAATTTAGTCTATAGGATTATTGGAGGAATTGTTTTCTATTCAGCACTGCCTTATATATTAATGTTTGTTATATCAGCAAGAATATGGATAGCATTAAGAGAAGCTGCTAAAAGAAGAGCTAAAATGACAAATACTACTACTGTTAGTGGTAATAGTAAAAGTTCATCGACAACCGAGTCTGATGTGAGTTTTTTGTAACACACCACATGAGAAATATTGGATTTGAAAATGTTTTTCTCTCTCCTTCTCCATGCTCATTATAAAATAAAAAAATTTTAAATATTCCATTCTCTTATCACCTATCGGTAATCCCTACGTCCGTCTTGCACCGTTAATCGGTCGGATGACACACAAGTGTTAATCATAGTGTGAGTAGTGGAAATTACACCGTCAAGTATTCATCAATTAACGGGGGAGGGGCACTTACTCAAAAAAGGTCATTTTTTCCCAAAAACATAAAGGGAACCCTTATGTGTGGGGATTTTTTCCGTCTAGGAGGGGACCTATAAACAATTTTTACCTTGATCTTTACTTATGTTTTTTAGAAGATTTTGCAAAATTTGGGCAAAAACATAAGGGGGGATCAAGGCAATTTTTTCGAGCTTTTCAAAAAAAATTTAAAAAATAGGAGCAAATTTTTTTAATTGGGGGCATGAGGGCACTAGACCCAAAATGGGGGCATTTGCTTTCAATTGGGACGATGTGGTCACCCTAGTTCAACTGTGACACCCCATGCAAGAGGTCCAAGGGCGTAGCTAGAGTCCCATTTCAAGGGGGGGGAGGAGAGACAATTTTCCCAAAAATTGTTTTTTTCTTAAAAAAATACAATTCTTTGTTTGGAAAAATTTTTTTCGATGAGTCCCCCCTCCAAGGACGTAGCTAGAGGGGGTGCAACGGGGACCGGTGCTTCCCCATTCGGCCGAAGGACCGAAAAAAATCTCTAATCATAAGGATCTAATCATCCTACTTATGTTTTTGGGAAAAATCAGCTTTTTTGAAGAAGTGCCTCTATGCCTGACCCCCCCCCCCCCCCCCCCCCACGTAGGTGGGGGAGGGGCAATTGCCCCCTGAAATCGTCCGAATACCAAAAAATACGATGTTTTATCATTTTTCCCCAAAAAATGGCATTTTTGGTAAATTGTCCTCCTGAAATGAAATCCTGGCTACACCACTGCCTCCCCCATCCCTGAGCTCCAGGAACGCCACTCGGAATAACTATTAGGTGCGGAAATAAGTTTCTGGAATGTTATTTTTTTCGGAAATAACAAATTTTTATTCGACTTCAAAACATACAAAATAAAAATAAAAAACAACAAAACTTATTCAATAAAGTACTCTCCATTATAATCTATAATTTTTTCCCAAATTTCCGGCAGTTTTTCAAATCCTCGGCTTTGATGCAAAGTATTCATCCAATGCTTGATGAATTTCTTTTTCGTTGACTTTTCCTCTGAGGAAATGCTCCAAACTTCGAAATAAATGAAGATCTGATGGGGACTCACCTGGCGAATAGGGAGCATGAGAAACTATGAACCAACCCAATTCTTCAATCTATTCGGTAAGCAGTAGAGAAAATTTGGGTTTTGTTCGTGCCTATCAAGCAATTCAGAGCTCACGACCACCCTTCGAAATTTACTTATCTCCGTTAAACGATGCGGAACTTCCTTCTGCTTATCGTAATTGAAGTCTTGCTCTCTCAAAATGTTTCTGATTTGGCGATCACT
>OZJO01010638.1:0-11310 GCA_900406225.1 Acrobeloides nanus
CAATTTGGAGCTAAAATAAAAAAGTTGAAAAAATTGATTTTTTAACATGGGGTACCCCCTATAGGGGGTCAAAAAAAATTTTTTTCTCGATAAAAAAATTTTTTCGGGTTAATATTACTAGTTTTCATACAATATTAGGCTTATTTTACATTCCTCGATCATTTTTCGCCGAAAAAATTTTTGTCGATAACCCGCAATGACTTTTCCCCCCCCCCTTTAAAGAACCGATATAAGCTTGAAAAAGACGTTAAACGTCAAAACGTCGCTAGAATAAAGATTATTTTTTATTCTCCTACGCATTCCTACTGGCTAACCACTTTCTATATAAATAATTCTTTATTAAATTTTTTAAAAATGAATCGGGCATGTCTACAGGGTCTCTCAATTCACATTAAGCCACTGGCAAGTGTTCGTCGATCAATAATTTTTCTCTGTTAACCTCTCATTTATTTAACATCTTTTCTGTCTAAACACGTCAAATAACGACGTATAAAGATAAAAAATTTTTAAAATTAAATTATTTTTACTAGAAAATTTATTAAAAGTGAGTTAAATATAAACTTATTACAAATAAAAACGACCATTTTCAAAAAAATTTCTCGCCTGCGGCACTGTTTTTGGCTAAAACTTCAAGAAGTCAATAAAAAATTTTGGAGCTAGTGGCGAAAAGGGGCCCGAGTGCCCATCGTAAAATTTGAACCTTCCAAAATCACTTTCAATTGTTGATTTTGCTTTTTTGTGGTGGAATTTTAATATATTCTTCATATTAAAGGTGGGCTGAAAGTTACGGCGGTTATCGACAATGAAAAAACCTAAGTAAAAACCGTATTTTCCATCCGTTTTCTATGATCTTTTTTTCAGTTATAGAGAATCGGTCATGGGTAATCCGAAAATGATGACGGTTTTGCCTGAAAATTAGGTTTTCGTGTCGAAAATCTAAATTTTTTGAAATTTACTCTATCCCATCGGTAATTTGACCTTATCTCGGCCAAAATTCATTCTTTTTCGCTGATCTTTTTTTAAAAATATTCCTCTTGCCGAGCTATATCCGAATCTGCGATCGATCATGTATTTTGAACAATGGAAAGAGTCAAAGATACACTATTTTTTATGTGTAAAATTGTGATTTTTATGTATAAAAATCAATTTTTATATATCATTATTATGCTTTTTATATATCATTATTAAACGTGTAAATTTTGTTAAAAAATGCGTTTTTTTTCTTAAAAAATCGTGCTTTTCTATTAAATTTTTGGACGATAGGGGGGGGGCTAAAGACCCCCTTGGCTACACCTATGCTCATATCCATAGCGAAAAAATTTCATGCAATAAATCGAAAAATGGAACGCCTTATGCAAGATGTGACAAAAAGTGGATTTGTGGGAAAATATTTGTCTAACGGAAAAATCCCATTTTTCGGGTATGGTTACGGTTCAAAAAATGCAATTTTTTCGAGTTTCCTGAACTTTTTAGCGCCCCGAATAAACTTCACCAAACCCCTAGGCGTAATTTTTCACGAGGAATCGAATGAGACCACTATTGTTTCATGAAAAGCGCAGAAAACCAGAGAAAACGGCTTTGCCCCGAGTGCGGATCGTCTACAGTTTTGCCCCGAGTGAATATGCAAAAACTTTCGGATCCAGACATGAATCGAACCTGTGACCATTTGATTAAAAACCTAACGTCCTAACCACTTGACCACACGAGCGACTATTTTTATTTTCATTAACTTCTTTTATGAATATTATATTAAACATCATAAGAGGCTAAACAATTATCCTTGAGGTATACACCCATGATCTTGGTATCATTCGTATTCTCTCATCGAGCCCTGTCGATTGGTATAGGCCGTGACGAAATTGGGCTTAAGTTGACGGAGATAGTACGAACAGACAGATACACATAGCGCGCTTAATGTGTTAAAGAAAAGGATAAATTAATTTTGTTTCCAAAAAACGCAAAATTTTTTGTTTATGGAAGGAATTGAACCAGCGTCTTTTAGAAATTTTAACGAAATTAGTCCAGCGCCATAGACCGATAGGCAACACGCTCATGCGTGATATATCGCTAAATTTTTCTTATAAAAATTAGTTTTCTTTTTTATGCAAAAACTTTTTGCCGGCGCTGTGATCCAAAGCAATCAACTTTGTGGTACAACGGTCGATGCCTTCGCCACCACACCACAGAGGCTTATGATTCAACGTCGACCAAATTAGTCCATGTTCTAAAGGAAAAAAGTCAAAAAATAATTTAATAAATTAATTTCTTTATTTTTTCAATCTTTTTTTAAAATTTCTTTGTCAAGGGCAAAATTATTGGATCCTGTGGAAATCGAACTATAGAGCAATTTCTACAAGCTGACATTCTTCGCCACTCGGCCACGAGGGCTTCTTACTTTTACGTCATTAAATTTCAAGTGTAAGACTTACGTAAACATGATATGGGGCTAAAAAATTTATTTTGAAGGGTACCCCCATGATTTTGGTGTCATTTTTCTTCTCTCACCGAGCCCTATAGATTGGTATAGGCCGTGACGAAATTGGACTTAAGCTGACGGCAATAACACAAACAGACAGAAACACATAGCGCGTTTAATATTTAAGGATATTAACCAAAAAACAAATTCTAGTTGACTCACTAAATACCATAATAAGCGACAAGTGTAGCCGGCGCGATTATTAACACGGAGACAGGATCGACCATCTAAAAATTTCGCATAAAAGCACAAAATATATAAATGACGAAATTAGAGGCATTTTTTGAACAACCCAATATGATATAAAAAAAATTTATAAGGGTGTTCTTCAAAACATAAAGGTTTTCATAAAAAGTGGTGAAAACTAGAGTTATTCAACATGCGCTAAGAAATTTTTTGAGCTATCGCTCGACCCATTTGGACACATTTAAAAAAATCAAATTTTCGTGTCAATATACAAACAGTTCAAATGCATTTACAACGAGTCGTTTCGCAATACGAGTTGTAATGCATTACAACTCAGCTAACGACGTAATCTATTTGAGCTTTACAACAGCTAACGTCGTAAACCGCTGCACAGGTGTTTTTTTGTCACAAAGTCTGAAGCCAATAAGATTCGGGTTAAAAGGTCATATATAGGGGTTTTTCCATGTCAGGAACACGAATTCGGCCTTCGTTTTTCCTGTATCATCGTGTAAAGGTCGGAAAGTTAGAAAAAAACGTAAAATTAGGGGTTCACGATGGAAAAAACATAAGGAAGGACCAAGGGTCAAAAATGGAAAATTTCCAAGTTTCAAATTTTTGATTAGTACTTGTTGCATTTTGTTTCCCATGATTTAAAATGATAGAAAAGCATAATGAAAATTATTCTGGACCTTAAAAAGTGTCTAAATAGGAACCATCCTTAAGTCATTTTCTATAACTAGATTATAGTGTTTGATCCCAAAAATAAGGTTTACAGAGGTCATACCCAAGACAAAAAAGATGGCTCTAATACCGATCTAGCTATCAAAAATGATTTCACGTCAAAATTAATTTACAGAAAAAAGTTATTGCACTCCAATTAATTTTAACGTCGTAAACCACTGTTTACAACAGCTAACGAGCAGCCTTAACAATGATAAAAATATAAAAATAAAAAATGTTACTTAAGTATAGTAAAATTTTTTTAATATTTTAAAGGTATTAATTAATTTTGATAAAATAGTTTTTAAGATAAGAATGTCGATTTATTAATTATTGTAAAAGTTCCGGGTTCCGCTTAATTACCAAAATGATTAGATTCTACCTATATGTGAAAACAAAAATATTTAAATTAACTTGTCAACGAATGAAAATGGAATTTCTTTTGTCAATCTCTCGATCAAGTGAATTTTTCCTTAGCTCTTAAAATTTCAAAGAATAATCAACTAATAAAAATTTCAGTAAAAACATAAACAAGGAAGTTTGCCATAAGATTGGAATTTTGCGAACATGTTTTTGTATCTTCGAATTGGAAGAAATCAAGTTGAAAACATATTTTGAAAAAATTCAATCGAAATGTCCATAAATTTTGAAAACATTATTTCTTGCAATATCTTTGTTACTAAGCACTTTTAAATCGTCGAATTACCAATGAATATACTGTACTATCCATACTCTTCGCACAAAGACCTAGGTTTTTCTGAAAATCGACTAGCGCCTCTTCTAGCACTTCTGCTAGCGCCCCGTCTAGCGCTTCTGCTAGCACCCCGGCTAGCGCCTCTTCTAGAGCTTCTGCTAGCGCCCCGGATAGCGCTTCTGCTAGCGCCCCGTCTAGCGCTTCTGCTAGCACCCCGGCTAGCGCTTCTCTAGCGCTAGCAGAAGCGCTAGCCGGGGTGCTAGCAGAAGCGCTAGCCGGGGTGCTAGCAGAGGCACTAGCAGAAGCGCTAACAGAGGCGCTAGCAGAAGCGCTAGCCGGGGTGCTAGCAGAGGCACTAGCAGAAGCGCTAACAGAGGCGCTAGCAGAGGCGCTAGCCGGGGCGCTAGCAGAAGCGCTAGCCGGGGTGCTAGCAGAAGCGCTAGCCGGGGCGCTAGCAAAAGCGCTAGCAGAGGCGCTAGATGACGCGCTAGCAGAAGCGCTAGCTGGGGCGCTAGCAGAAGTGCTAGAAGAGGCGCTAGTCGATTTTCAGAAAAACCTAGGTTTTATTGAATATTCAATAAAACCGGCCGGATTTTCAGAAAATCCGGGATTTTCAGTAAAATCGGTAACATATATATTAAAAGCAGAACTGAGAATCTTGCATCTCAGAGATGCCTAGGCAGAACTGAGATTCTCAACTCTGTCTAGCATTTAGGCTTAGGCCTAGGCTTAAGCTTAGGCCTAAGCCCAGCTTAAGCGTAGGCCTAAGGCTAAGCTTAGGTCTAAGCCTAAGCCTAGGCTTAGGCCTACGCTTACGCCTAAGCTTAAGCCTAAGCCTAAATGCCTAGGCAGAAAAAAATCGCTCGCATCTCTTTTTTACACAAAAGTTCAAAACATGAATTAAAAATATGTTATATGCTTTTTTTATTTTCGAGCTTAAAAGCTTATAATTTTTAGCTAATACAATTACGTCAACACAAATGCCTCAATTGATTGCATTGGTTTTAGTAATTTAAAATTTATGATTTGTGATTGTTTTTTGCATCTAGACACTTTGTAACAATGGTTGATCTAAAAACTATGATAAAGATGAGTTATTCTAACAAAAAAAACAGGTGAAAAAAACTTGTAAAGAAATAGTTTTAGACAAATATCGTTGTTTTTCGTTTCGATTGGTAGATCATTTTTATCTTTATTTAGATTAATTTTTTGCCAAAGCCCAAAACGGTGAAACAACTCATTTTTGGACAAAAAGAATAAAGTTAACATAGATTTTGGGGGCTTAGTAAGCTAAAAGTATCAAAAAATCACCATTTTTTTAAACATAAATTGGATTGTAGATAGTAAATTTGTGTGCAAACATACCAAACCCAATATATAAAAATTATCCTGGGTATCTGGGCTACACGGATTGTTATGTCATTTTTTATAAAAACATCTGCAACACGGCTTAAAATACCTATCTTTGTCAAAAAACCCGGTAAAAAAACCAGAGTTTTTTTCAAAGATAGGCTCATAACTTTTTATTGAAGCTAAAACTTTCTATAGGTGTTTATACAATAGTTGTAGGGTGGATCACCAACTTTCACTTGAGTGGTCAACCACCTCCCAATTCAATTCCTACGAGAAGGTATGCCCATTTTACTAACGACATCCAATTATCAACATGGTACAAAGTTCAAAGGCCACTAGCTCGAAATTTCGTGTAGTAAAATTTTTTTATCTTAGCATATTCGTAATTGGCATAGCTGGAAATAGTGAAATGCACAAAAATTTCAGTCGGTCCTCCGAGTGTTAAATATTAAACGCGAATGTGTGTCTGTCTGTTTGTGCTATCTCCGTCAGTTTAAGTCCAATTCCGTCATGGCCTATACCAATCTATAGGGCTCGGTGAGAGAAGAAAAATGACACCAAAATCATGGGGGTACCCTTCAAAATAAATTTTTTAGCCCCATATCATGTTTTACGTAAGTCTTACACTTGAAATTTAATGAGATAAAATTAAGAAGCCCTCATGGCCGAGTGGCGTCTCGTAGAAATTTCTCTATAGTTCAATTCCCACAGGATCCAAAAAGTTTTGCCCTTGGCAAAGAAAATTGATTAAAACACGTTCCGCGAGAGAACCGAGCTTCGGATGTCACAAAAAAATTTTCATCGCTGAACGAAAATTTAGGTGGATATTCTGATAGAACTCACCGAGTTATGCAACTTTAGTTCTGGGCTCACGATCCGGCGACCTTTCCCCTTGGCGCTATGGCCCCTAGAAGTTGGTGGAAAAGGCCAATTTTTGACCAAACTTGGATCGGCTCTAAGTCATTAAGTCTTTTAGCTTTTGACAAACGGTCTTTTGCATTTTGTAGCTAGAGATTGGGGCTTCATTTTGTGCCAAGACCACCTTAGCCTAAGACATTCACATAATTTTATACTTGATCAAATATCCAAAAATACCCCAAAAATTGACTCCCTCTCGCGGAGTCAAAGTACCCAAAGTACCCTTAAACGTTCAGACCACAACTCGAAACTTTCCAGAAAGATAGCTCTATATATGGGGAACGTTTATGCAAAAAATCAAAAAAATTGAAGGACCCTTAAAAATAGTTTCACCGGTTTGAAGTTCGGCTATCTGGCCCTACTCGAAATCTAGGATAGCGAAATTTGCCATAATTTATATATATTCGGAAAATTCATGAAAAATGGAGCATTTTTTGTTTTTACAGTAAATTCTGAATCGTTATCGTTGTCGAGATAATCGCGTTTGAAGTTGGCTATTTTTTGGAATTGGTTTAGAATTTGAATTCCCGCCAAAATTGAAAATCAGGGTTTTGCCAACGATTAATAAGTCAAAAATCGAAAATTCGTCAAAAATTGAAAAAATCGACTGTAAAGAAGAAAAAGAAGAAATTTTGAAAATGCCATGGTCATTGATTGATCATATCACTTGTATATGAAAGCTTGTTTACTCGGCTATATGTTAGCATAAATAAAAAAATTCGCTTCATTTATTTTTTTCCTTTAAAAATTATGTGAACGATATTATTTGTAAACCCAATAGATTAACTTGTCGACGAATGAAAATGGAATTTCTTTTGTCAATCTCTCGATCAAGTTAGAATTTTTTCTTAGCTCTTAAAATTTCAAAGAATAATCAACTAACAAAAATTTCAGTAAAAAAATAAACAAGGAAGTTTGTCATAAGATTGTTTAATTTTGCAAACATGTTTTTGTATCTTCGAATTGGAAGTAAATCAAGTTGAAAACATATTTTGAAGAAAACTCGATCGAAATGTCCTTCATAAATTTTGAAAACATTATTTCTTGCAATATCTTTGTTATCAAGCACTTTTAAATCGTCGTATTACCAATGAACATACTGTACTATCCATACTCTTCGCACAAAGACCATATTAAAATGACAGTAAACATGTTATTAAGAGTAAACATGTTATTAAGGAAAGTTCAAAAACAAAAACATTTTAGTTCGGGTTAATTTGTATAAATTTGAGTTGCTCATGTTGATTGTCCACTTGTATAAGTTGAAAATGCGTCAAATTATTTTTGTTATTTACTTGCTTGTACAGTTTGCGATCATTATGGATGCGGCCCCTATTGTCCCGAATACTTATGAGATTGAGGCAGGAAGAGGTATACGATCTCGGCGAGATCCTACACCATATGATGATCTCGATTATTTGCGACAGCTTGAACTGTTACAGCAAATGCGAGACGCTAACGCTATGGCTCCAGGGCTTGCTGCAGCAGAGATGATGGATAGAATACTTGAGTTAGTTTAAGCTTGTTTATATATATTGCCGGCAGAACTGAGAATCCTGCATCTCAGAGATGCCTAAGCAGAACTGAGATTCTCAGCTCTGCCTAGGCATTTAGGCTTAGGCCTAGGCTTAAGCTTAGGACTAAGCCTAGGCTTAAGCCTAAATGCCTAGACAGAAAAAATCGCTCGCATCTCTTTTTTACACAAAAGTTCAAAACATGAATTATAAAATATGTTATATGCTTTTTTATTTTTGAGCTTAAGAAAGCTTATAATTTTTAGCTAATACAAGTTACGGCAACACAAATGGCTCAATTGATTGCATTGGTTTTAGTAATTTCGGTTTAAAATTTATGATTTTGTGATTGTTTTTTGCATCTAGACACTTTGTAACAATGGTTGATCTAAAAACTATGATAAAGATGAGTTATTCTAGCAAAAAAAACAGGTGAAAAAAACTTGTAAAGAAATAGTTTTAGACCTAGACAAATATTGTTGTTTTTCGTTTCGATCGGTAGATCATTTTTATCTTTATTTAGATTAAAAATCTTTATTTATATGTTTTCTCAATCTAACACATCTAATACTTACTTGTTAGAGAGGAATTTACTTTTTTTGGCATAAAATATATATAAACTTGATTTGTAATTCAAGCTAATAAAATCTATTTTAGTTATTATTAACACTCCAAAGGCCGATTGTTATAAGGGGTATTTTCGACTCAGTTTTTCATCCTGAACATCGTAAAACAAGAATTTGTTGATATACAAATTTGTATAGGATCGTGAAATCCATTCATGATTTCAGTGTAAAGACCAGAACTCCTTATAGGAGTGAAATCAGGACTTGGCCGATCGCTTAATAGATAGATCTAGACATGAGAAACATTTGTTGTAACGACCATATAATTTATTTCTCTATTAGAAAAATTTCTAGAGCTCAATCTTTGAAAAAATTTGCCTCTAAACTTCAGGAAATGACCATAAAAAACATGTTAACGACATACCAGCTATCTCAAATATGGTTTTCCGATTATGCCATACTTTTATCGTCACTATGATATATGATTTTAAAAAAATCTGCTGTATCTAGGATTTTTGTGAGCATTAAGAAGTTGAAAAAATCACCCCTTCTCAAAAAATAGAGCATGTCGAAAAATACGTAAGAATTTGAAGAACTAACACCATTTTGGTGTTAAGAGACGATGTCTCGAATTCTCGAACCAGTCTTGAATGAAGGGTGGCGTAGTGCATTCGAACAACCCGTAGGAGTTAGATCGAAAATAGTGCTTTTTTGGACCTAAAAAATGAGAAAAATTGCTCTATCTCCAAAACTACGCAGTTTTGACTAGGAGTTGTATATACAAAAAATGAAGTAGAATTCACCAGCTTTCCAACGACACCAAAACAATTAGATATGGATTTAGCTGGCCAGAATATGCCCATTTGAAGTTTGATCTAAAGTTCAAAAGGCTGACCTGCCGTACAGGGGTACCAAAAAGTCGGATTCAAAAACGGACTTCAGATTCGTGTTCAGCGACCCCTAAAACCTAGGGTATACCACGGTTTCAAAAATTGATTCGAATTTTCGTTACTATGGCCCCAGGTTCGACATTTCGGGACATCGTTTCTTAATTCATCCAATTAACCATTTTTTGGTGTTGTATTAATTAACACCATGTTTTAGACTCAATATCAACAATTAACACCATTTTAGTGTTCCGCCCAACACCAAAATTGGTGCGAAACGTTGATCTCAAATTTTTTTGACACCAATGTTTTGTGTATAGTTGTCGATTTAAATTTTTTTACTGATTTAGTTTTTCATTATTACTTATGACCTGAAACGATCATTTTTTGAAGCGGTTCGACGTGTTGGGTTGTTTTTGATGGCTAACGCGGTTTTTCACTACCGCGCATGCTAAAATGAACGTCGAAACGCTCAGAAAAATGATCGTTTCAGGTCATAAGTAATCATGAAAAAACTAAATCCGTCAAAAAATTTAAATCGACAACTACCGCATTTTAGTACTAACGCTGCTGCATTTTAGACAGACCCCTAGTGAATTTATACTTTTACAATTATTTGGCATGCACTTTATTTTAATAGCATCAGAGAACCAAAAGATTAAGAATGGGTGTTCTGTTAAGTCGATTTTAAAGGGTCGTACTTTTATTCAGGCAAGAATGAGAGGGGGAGCAAAAACCTTCCCCTCCTGCGCAACGGAATTTGAAAATTTTGACAAAACAGCAAGGGGAGTAAATGGACCTCGGACTCCTGCGCAACAGATTAAATTTATGAAAAAAAAGAAAGATTTTGACCACGTCGAAAGGGTAAAAATCATGAAAAATGCATGATTTGATCAAATCTACAAAATGCACAATTTTTACTCAAATTTACATAAAAATGTAAAATTTCGACTTCTGCACAGAGGTCAAAATGATAAAAATGGCTAATTTTTATCACAACGCAGAGATAAAAAATCATGAAAACTGCATGATTTCGATCCCTGCGCAATGGAGTCCTAGACCCACTTGCGCAAAGCAGAACACATGAATAAAGGAAAGAGGGCAACTCGGTCGGCGATGACGTGATGATTGAATTTTATGTTATTTTTAATTAATATTTTTCAGTCCGGAAGCGTGATGACCATATGAAGTTGTCCTCGAATAGGCGTTATGGGGACAGTCCCTCCTTTGTTCATGTGTGGACCAGATTTTTTTGCACCCCTTCATTCTATTCTGCTTTTAATGCAGTAATTATATTTGTGTACCCATTTTGTTACGCTTTTGTTTCACAAATATCCTTATCTACACGACGCACAAATTTGTGCCCAAAGTGGCAATATGCACAAAATCAAATAAAAATGGTTAATTATTGCTGGAAAAACATTTTTAGGCATAAAAAAGTAGTTTTTAAGTATGTGCCTTTTGTTTCTAGCTAAAAATCAGTACTTATACATAATTGCTGCATTTCAATGTGCACAAAAATTTCGACTCCAGCGGGAATCGAACCTGGGTTGCAAAAAACGTTAACCAACTATATTCCCAACTGAGCCATCAATGCAATTTAATTTAGATGGTTGAAAAATTTGTATAATTTCTGTCGTTCGAAAACTTCTAAGAAGTGCGCAGCTTGAACGCTGTTGTTATTTTTTATGATTTTGGACTTAAAGGGGGGGGGTTCACCGATGGGGGAAAAATCCGATTTTGAAGAAAAAAGTTCAATTTTTTTGTATTTCTGACCTACGGGGGGTAAAATTCGCCTGAAAAATCGATTGCGAGCATTTAGAAAGCGCGAAACCCAGTCCTAATGGGTCAAAATGCCAAAAAATGGTGTTTTTTAGCGATTTTTTACGATTTTCTCGAAAAATTTTGCAAAATTTTTTAAAATTTTTGCAAAAATTTTAAAAATTACACTACTCAAAATATCAAAATGCAAAAAATTTTGTATCAAATGCATTTT
>OZJO01010642.1:0-10039 GCA_900406225.1 Acrobeloides nanus
CGGGTTTTAGCTTCAATTTTCAATCTAAATCTTTACAGAATCTTAATATAAAATGTATTTTAGTATCATTTTTACATCAATGGCGAAGAAACAACTTTCACCCGAAACAAAGGAATTGATAAAAATCTTGTTCTTCCCGAAGGGCCAAAAATTCAAAGAAGTGACTCTAGCCACAAACTTTGTTCCGACCAATTTCTCCGATTTGCCCTAATAATTATCTACAACACCCCTACTTTATTTTATGCTTGGTCCCAAATCATATTTTGTGGCCTTAAGGTCTCAAAAACTTAGGTTTTTAACTAAAACCGGGTCAAAGATAGAACCCTGGGTGGGTCAAAAATTCAAAGAAATGGCTCTAGCCAAAAACTTTGTACCGACCGTTTTCTTCGATTTGGCCTAATAATTATCTACAACACCCCTACTTTATTTTATGCTTAATCCCGGATCATATTTCGTTGGCTTAAAGCCTCAAAAACATAGATTTTAGCTAAAACCCGGGTCAAAGCTAGAACCCTGGGTGGGTAAAAATTCAAAGAAATGGCTCTAGCCACAAACTTTGTTCCGACCAATTTCTCCGATTTGCCCTAATAATTATCTACAACACCCCTACTTTATTTTATGCTTGGTCCCGGATCATATTTCGTTGGCTTAAAGTCTCAAAAACTTAGGTTTTAGCTAAAACCCACCCAGGGTTCTAGCTTTGACCCGGGTTTTAGCTAAAATCTATGTTTTTGGGGCTTTAAGCCAACGAAATATGATCCGAGACTAAGCATAAAATAAAGTAGGGGTGTTGTAGATAATTATTAGGGCAAATCGAAGAAAACGGTCGGTACAAAGTTTTTGGCTAGAGCCATTTCTTTGAATTTTTGACCCACCCAGGGTTCTATCTTTGACCCGGTTTTAGTTAAAAACCTAAGTTTTTGAGACCTTAAGGCGACAAAATATGATTCGGGACCAAGTATAAAATAAAGTAGGGGTGTTGTAGATAATTATTAGAGCAAATCGGAGAAATTGGTCGGAACAAAGTTTGTGGCTAGAGTCACTTCTTTGAATTTTTGGCCCTTCGGGAAGAACAAGATTTTTATCAATTCCCTTGTTTCGGGTGAAAGTTGTTTCTTCGCCATTGATGTAAAAATGATACTAAAATACATTTTATATTAGGATTCTGTAAAGATTTAGATTGAAAATTGAAGCTAAAACCCGGGTCAAAGCTAAAACCATCCTTGGCTCATTTTTTTGGACGCACCCCAAAATGGCCTGAATTAAATATTGATTAAAATTCGCGGCTTTTTAAAAGCTAATCTAAAAAAGTTTCTTATATTCCGAGAGAGCATCAAAAAATGAGAAAATATGTTCCGGGACATAAAATTCATACACTCAAAAAGATTACAGAAAATTGACCCTTTGTCGATTTATTACTAAAATTTGGCTTGGCTCATTTTTTTGGTCGATAGTGTATACTGCCACGTAATATGTGCACACCCCTGACATAAAATCTACTTTCCATACATGAAAAGGGATAAAAACTTACCACTAGAAATTTGCCACAAAATCGAAAAAATTTCCTTCCAATTCATCTTGCCTTGCTCACTCTCTTTTCTCATCTTTACGACACTTAACAAATCTCCATTTGCCAATTCAAGAACCATACAAGGCCTTGCGTTATTCATACACCATCCTAACAAGGCTACTAGGTGCTTATGATGGCCTAATCGTTTCATTGTATCAATTTCTTCTAGTAACATCTCGTCTTCATCATTCCCATATTTTCCTCCTATTTTTATAGCCACTTTGCAGTCTTGAAATTGTTGAGTTTGAAATGATTTATAAAGAAGACATAGGGGTGATGGACCTTCTAAATGTGCTTGATAGACAGTGGAGAAACAACCTTTGCCTATGGGAGTTGCAAAATTGATTTTTAGTTTATTTTCATCTATCAAATAAGGGTCTTTTTGAACAGGATTATTATAGTTTGAAGAATTTGGTAGTCTTTGCATGGAAGTTACAAGATTGTCAATTTGTTCTTGACGTTTCTTTTCTCTACGCCGGATTATTATTCGTACAGTAAAAATTATTAATACTCCTACTATGAGTAGGGGTATAACAATGCATAAGATAATGAGCCAAGTGTAGGATTTTTTAGTATCTGTTTTAGTGGAGGTTGTTGTAGCTTCAGTTGTTTTTTGGGAGATTTGTACCCAATTAGTGCAACAAATTTTACTTCTTGATGTCATGTTAGCATATTCTACAAATTTTTATAACTTTATGTTACTGGGACAATTCCAGCGCTTCCTCGCATATAAGCTATTCGGAACAATAACTTTTAGAGATCCCCCCCCCCGAGGGGACTCGGAGTAGGGATGACCACCCATTTTCAGAAATCATAAAAATCATAGGAAAGTTGCTCCAAAAACAGTTTAGAATCAAAATCTATGAGATTAAAAGCCTAATAGTGAAAATACCGCATCAAAAAAGCTTATTCCCTTAAAAAATTAGCCTTAGAAAAAGGGGTACAACGTACATGGTTTTTCTATGGAAAATGCGTACATCGGCACGGTGGGGGAAAGTATGGCCAAAAGTGGCGACAAATTTTTAAAAGAGTGTGTAGCTCGAAGTCTTTGTCCCATTTTCATGGTCGACCCCTCAAACGATTCCTCTCGATGCTAGCAACAATTCTACGCTCCGCTTTTTTTGTAATTCAATCAAAAACTTATACTTTTAAAAAAAACTGTCAAAAAAGCATGTTTTTTGGGAAAAATTCAAAGTTTTTGATTGAATTACAAAAAAACGGAACGTAGAATTGATGCCCTCAAGAGGAATCGTCTGAGGGGTCGGCCATGAAAATCGGACAAAGACTTCGAGCTACACACCCTTTTGAAAATTTTTTCCGACTTTTTGGTACTACTAAACATTAGCTGCCGCAAATGACAGGGCTATTTTTCCGAAAAAATTTTTTCATAAAATTTTCAAATTTTTATAAAAAAATAAAAAACCCTATATGGGTTTTTCGATGCGGGGAATCCAAAAAACGCATTCCCGATGTCTGAAAATTTTTTCTTGACCCTATATCGACTAGCACATTGGCTTAAAAAGAGGTTGTTTTATGTCAAATTGATGCCAATTTGGCCTGAAATTTTGTAATCGGGGGTTTTCGGCTATGGCGAATTGATTGGAGATGGTTTTGTGAGTAATAATTTTATTTTTGTTTGCGTTTAGCTTATTCCTTAAAACACGTTTTTCGAGAAAACGGAGCTTTGGATGTCACAAAAATTGTTTAAACATCGCACTAAATTTTAGACCTAGATTCTGATAGTACTAACCGAGTTATACAACTTTTGTTTTCGGGTATCGGAAAGAGTCAGTGCGCCGATACCCAAAAACAAAAATTGTATAACTCGGTTAGTACTATCGGAATATAGGTCTAAAATTTCGTGCGGGGTTAAAAAAATTTTGTGACATCGTCTTAACACCGAAGCTCTGTTTTCTCGAAAAACATGTTTTAACCAAATATGGTAGAGGAGTCTCCAGAGGCACCACTAGGAGGAGCAATCTTCACCCCCTGCGGCCCTAAAGATGGCCACCCATATAGGGTTTTTTAAGAAAATTTTATGAAAAAAAATTTTTTCGGAAAAATATCCTGTCATTTGCGTCAGCTAATGCTTAGTAGTACCGATTTTTTCCCTTAGGGACCAAGAGCAAAAAATCGAAAAAATGATTTTTTCAAAAAGTGTTTAAAATCGGCTGATTTAATTATTTTGAGCCTTTTTAGGGATTTTGCGCCTTTTAGGGACCTTCCAGTGGTCAAAATTCGTAAAAAATTAAAAAATATGTTAAAAAAATTTTTTACAAATAGGCGCTCGGAGGCACTCGGAAGCAATCGGAGAAGGGCGGATGACTTAATGCTCGGATCGGAAAATCTCCTCTCCCCTCCGAGCGCGACAGCGCTCGGTCCCCCAGTTTATGGATTTTAATTCTCCAGATATCAATCTACAATACCCAAATGTTAACTCACAATCGACCATGTACGTCCCTTCCTTAAAAAAAATCCATGTACGGTATTTTAGCTTGGTTGGCCAAACTAGACTCGGGGTAGTCCCCCCCCCCCCCCATCCGGCCGAAGGCCGGAAAAAATCATAAGGGTCTCCTTATGTTTTTTTATTTTTCGAAAATTTTTTTTCAAAAATATCAATTTTTACAAAAATTTTCCTATTTTGGGGGACTTTTTCAGGGAGCTTTCAGGGCAAATATGTTTGCAATCTTACCATAAAGAGACTGATCATCAGAAATTATGTCTACACTTTTAGTAGCACAAGGATTTGCCTCAGAAAATGGCGAGCCATCACTATTATAATAAACTCCAGAATATTTATACATAGCAATGCTAGATGATGTAGACAAGTTATATGAATGTGACGCGTTTTGAAGCGTAATTAAAACATCGATAAATACAAAATGTCCTATTTGATTTACGGGAACTTGGTTTTGTACAGGCAAGCTTAAAATTGAATTTTTATAAATGTCATGCGCGCTAGTAATACAGCGCTTATTTTTTTCATCTATCATATGGAGATAATTTAACCTTTAAACCCGAATTGAACCTGTTTTAGCGACTTTTGCTAAAAACCTATTCTAAACTTACTGCAATTGTATTCGGTCTATTATTAAATATACAAACAGTGGGAGGATTCCATTCACTGTCGAGTTAGGGTAATATGTGGCTGAAATTACTGTGAGTGAATCTTGATTTTCAGGGTCGCCAAAGTTCGCCAAAATATATGCTTGAAAGTAGATAAAACCAATCCCATCCTTTGTAAACCAGTCGATTCTTACATTGAAATTTGCACATGTTTCTAAAATGCATCATTTTTTAAATATAAAAATATGCACAAACGGTTTGAAGTTAGCTTAGGCTGTGTTATTCGAGTATAATTTATACAACAAGTTTCCCCTTCCCATTTAACACCATTATTATTATCAGCTAAAAAACTATATGTATTGGGCTGTTTCATAAGTATCTGAGGTTCAATATATACAACTAAAATCGGCATTTTTCACTATTTTTCGATGAAATTTGTTTTCAGTAGTAGTAAAGAGTGTATGTTGAATACGATCCAATCAGTTTTTGAGAATAGGTCATGTTTTCGTGTTAATATACAGACTTTTCAAAAATCGTGGTTTTTAAGGATGTAACTTAATAAGAAAAATGTTGATATCTGGCTTTAGAAGTTGATTTTAGGTGAAATTTTCGACCTTACTAAGGTTTCCTATATGGGGAATTGATTGCGCGCATTTTAGAAGCATGAAAAAATTTATCTGACCAGGGAGCATACCCCTATAGAGGTACCTTCCAGTGGCCAAAATCGAAAAATTCTTTCAGATTCGAGTTCTCCATATCAAAAAACCCCAATACAAAATTTCAGCTAATTTGGAATACTTTTTGAAATTCTAATTTTTAAGGGTCGAAAACTCGACTTTTTGACAAGTTCTCCAAATTGGCTGAAATTTTACATTCGGAGGTTTTTCGGCATGGAGAACTCGAATTTGAAGAAATTTTTCGATTTTGACCACTGGAAGGTACCTCTACAGGGGTATAGGCTTCCTAACGAAAATCGCTTAATTCGTGGTCGGATAAATTTTTTCATGTCTCAAAAATGTGTGCAATAGATTTCCGTCTAGGAAAACCCTAGTCAAATATAAAATTTTGTAAAAATTGACTTCTATAGCCAGATATCAACATTTTTCTTATTAAATTACATCCTTGAAAACTACGATTTTTTGAAAAGTCTGTATATTCGAAAACATGAGTTTCGATCAAAAAGACCGATTGGATCGTATTCAACATACACTCTTTACTACTACTGAAAACAAAGTTCATCGACAAATAGTAAAAATGCCGATTTTAGATGTATTTTTTGGGCCGCAGATACTTATGAAACAACTCAATACTTTAAAGGTTTACTATAGGCATTGCATGGAACCGACCCATTAAATTTATCAAAATAGAATCCATTTGTATTCACATCCAAAGCATTTCCTTCATAAAAAATGGGAGTTTGAATATATTTAGGATGATTGTTGCTTAACCCAAATCCCACTAAGCTAATTCCCGGCACGCTTATATTAACTTCATCTCCATCAACAATATTTCGAATCAATGGATAAGGGGTTAAATCAGAACAGTTATCACATAGCGAATAGGCTAAGAAGTACACTTGAACGTCATGGCCAAGTATGGGTAATGGTATGTTGATATTATATATAGAAAAAAGTGTGGTGCTATTTTCAGGGCTGAATTGGATAACGGCGGATGCATTGAATATAATTCCATAAACATTGATAGAATAATAAACTGAAAGAGCTGAGCATTGAAGTTTTTGGTTGCCTAAAAAGTTTTTACTTAAATCCAAGGAAGACCAAAAGTCTTAACCATACGTGCAGATGTATTGGGTCATTGGGAAAATAACGCGATTTTGCAGAGTCTAACTAATCTTTTTAAAAATAGCCTTGTTTTTCTATGCGTGAAGTCGCATGCGTGCATTTAAAAATTTGAATTTGATTCCCTGTTCCTGATTCAAGAAAGATGTGTGTCGCGGTTTGCTCCATGCTCTTAACACTCCCCTTACATCGTCATGAAAAACTGATCAGAAAGCAACACAAGTGATCAAAATGCGGGGGAGAGTATTGGATAAAGTCAGTATTGGATAAGAGTTTATGCTGAATACAATCCAATCAGTTTTTGAGAATAGATCATGTTTTCGTGTTAATATACAGACTTTTTCAAAAAATAAGGGTTTTTCAATGTTGCAAATTAATTTTAAAATATTGATATTTGGTTATAGAAGTCGATTTTTGACAAAATTTTCGACTGTATTAGGGTTTTCTAGTCGGGGAATCAATTGCGCGCATTGCTGAGGCATGAAAATGCTGGCCTGATCCTGATTCAGGGAATACAAAGTTGTTGAGCAATTTTCGGATGTGGGATGTGGGGGAGAGTATTGGATATATTGGATAAAGTCAGTCGGCATGGGGAACATGAAGGAATTTTTTGATTTTGACCACTGGAAGATACCCCACGATGGACATACTCTGAAAATAACTCAAAAACTTTGTATTCCCTGAATCAGGATCAGGCAAGCATTTTCATGCCTCGACAATGCGATTCCCCGACTAGAAAACCCTAATACGGTCGAAAATTTCGTCAAAAATCGACTTCTATAACCAAATATCAACATTTTAAAATTAATTTGCAACATTGAAAAACCCCCATTTTTTGAAAAGTCTGTATATTGGCACGAAAACATGACCTATTCTCAAAAAGACCGATTGTATTGTATTCATCATACACTCTTATCCAATACTGAAAAAAATTTTCAAAAACGGATGAAAAATGATGAAATTAGAGCAATTTTTGGATGTGGGATGTGGGGAAGAGTATTGGATAACTCTTCCCCACATTCCACATGATGAAATTAGAGCATCTTTTTGAGCCTCAAATACCTATTGGACAACCCAATAAAAAATGCGTAATTTCCGAAATCGCAGTGTCCCCTTAAATCATTTTTTTAATTACCTGTTAGAGAAATCGCCGTCGGTGTTGCTATATGTCCTAATTGATCCAATGATTTCCAGTTCGAACAACAAATTTGACTTTTTGTTATTGTTTTTAAGTTAATATCTAAGTATATTGAAAATTAATATTAAAGGGGGGATGCAAATTATGGCCCTTTCTCAAAAAAATTTTTTTCTAAAATGATCATTTTTAAGGGTAATTCTATGCGAGAAAACGATTGTGCGCACTCCCAAATTGTGAAAATGCTTCATTGACCCTGATTCAGGGAAGTAATCGGTGTATTGAAGCGAAAATCAATTTATTTACGTAAATACCGATTCCTTGCCTGAATCAGGGTCAAGGAAGCGTTTTTAAGGTTCGAGAATGCGTGCAATCGATTCCCCGCCTAGAAAAACCTAGGAATCGACGGTTTTCTCATAAAAATCGGAAAATGTTTGATTTTCGTTTCAATACACCGATTCCTCCCTGGTCAAGGAAGCGTTTTCACAATTTGGGAGTACGCACAATCGATTTCTCGCATAGAATTACCCTTAGAAATGATCATTTTAGAAAAATTTTTTTTTTGAGAAAGGGTAATAATTTGCATCCCTCCTTTAAAGGGGGGAGGAGAGGAAAAGTCATTGGGTTTTCGACAAAAAATTTTTTCGGCGAAAAATGATCGAATAAAGTAAAATAAGCTTAATATTGGATGAAAAATAGAAATATTAACCCAAAAAAATTTTTTTGCGAGAAAAAAATTTTTTGACCCCTTACCCCATGTTAAAAAATCAATTTTTTAGCTTTTTTATTTTGGCCCCAAATTGGCTGATTTTTGGTACTCGGGGGTTTTCGAGCACGAGAAATCGATTGGCGCAAGTCACGAGTTCCAAAAAAATTTTCATGACTCCCTATAGGGGTATCCCCATGTTAAAAAATCAACTTTTGGAGCTAGGTTACTTCGGGGGGCCCACTTACGAGGAGTTCAAAATAGGGCCGGGAGCAAAGTCTGTTGTCGGAAATGATAAACAGCTCCATCGAAAATAGCCAAAAGTTTGAGAGCTCACATAAACAGAGAATAAAATCAGGGTTTTCGTTTCAATAACCCAAAACAATTTTCAAATTGGATAATTTTGGTGTCATTTTATTCGCCTTGGCGAGTTATTAAAAATGCTGACTTTCTTGTAAAAAAGTTAAAAAGAGTTGGAAAAATTTTAAACAGAGTTAAAAACAATTGGACGCAAGTGAGACTCGAACGTTATTGCGTAAGTAACCAATTGCACTCACCATGTGCCAACTTTTTCCTATCTTCTCGTGAAGTAGATTTTAGTTTGTTTACACTTAGTTGTTTTAGCGACAACTTTAAAAAAGTGTAATGGCATATTGGTAAACAATGGTGTGGTTATGGGAGAGGGATAAAGAGACTTTAGACCCCAGCCAAAGGTCCGAAAATCCGAAGGGACGCCAGGGGACACTCCCAGTGGTGTATCTAGGATTTTTCTCACTTAATATTAGCGTTGAAAAAAAGGTGTTTTAATTTTAAAAATTATTACCAACAACATATCCAGGGTTAATCTGCGCAAAGAAAGCCGAAACATTCTTATTAAAACATGGGTATTCTTTAGAAAATGGCTTGTCATCATCCATATAAAAAATCCCATCATAATATTTAAGCACGAACGAACTCCAAATTCCTATGTGGTCCCGTAGCCTGAACCCAAGTTTCGGGGAGCACCAAGTTCAAAATCTCATTTTTCTTAAAGGGAGGTCCAAAGTAGGGTCGGGTAGAAAATTAAAAAAAATTTTTTTAACAAGTAACCCTTTAGGGGTAATTGTATGCGAGAAATCGATTGCGCGCATTCCCGGACCTTGAAAACGCTTCCTTGACCCTGATTAAGGGAATGGGGTGGGTGTATTGAAGCGAAAATTAAACATTTTCGGATTTTTATGAGAAAATCGTCGATTCTTAGGTTTTTTTAGACGGAGAATCGATTGCGCGCACTCCCAAACCGTGAGAACGCTTTCTTGATTCTGATTCAGGGAAGGAATTGGTGTTTTGAAGCGAAAATCTTAAAGTGCGATTTTTTTGTTTTTTCCCCTGAATCAGGGTCAAGGAAGCGTTTTCACGATTTGGGAGTGCGCGTAATCGATTCCCTGCCTAGAAAAACTTAAGACGCATTGTCTGAAGGTTGTTAAACAAATTATAAGGCCATGGAGCCAACCCAAAATGTCAAAGTCTCAGAATTTTTTCAATTGTTGCCTATGTTTAAGTATGTGATCCCACTATTAAAAACCCACCAACCTAAAATTCCGAAACTTTTCCTTCTTCGAGATATAGTCCTCGGAAGTTGGTCACCTCGAGCGTACAGCTAAAAATGCACCTCCATCTTAAAAGCCCTCTATCGCAGCCAATTTAAAAGCTTTTCAAATGCGGTCTTTTATATTTGTTTGGTATGGTAAAGAGGTACAAATTTGTAGTGCATCATATTTTGA
>OZJO01010643.1:0-29902 GCA_900406225.1 Acrobeloides nanus
AATTATCCAATTTGAACATTGTTTTGGGTTATTGAAACGAAAACACTAATCAGGGTTTTCGTTTCAATAACCCAAAACCATTTTCAAATTGGATAATTTTGGTGTCATTTTATTCGTCTCATAAAGTTATAAAAAAAGAAAAATCACCTCATAGAGGGGGGCGTTTAGCAACATAAAATCCTTCATTCTAGCTCAATACACATAACTTTATTAGCCAAAGTTTCCCAGAATTTTATGCCCTACAAGACAGTCTAAATTTTAGAAAAAGTCTATTTTCGTAACCCTGATACTTTAGGCATTTTTGTTATGTACATAATGGTTCAAACGCAATAAGGAAGTATCTATCAAAATTGAGAATGAGTTACTTCCCAGAATTCCTATATTTGCAAACTTCATTTTGTGGAACTTTTTTTCATTCGAAGAAAAACAACAGATTCCGCATCATAGCACCAAATTTGTATGGCAATTTTTGCAGCTCAAATAAAATTTCCTTCAATTCCTTCAAAATTAGCTTCATCCTAGACATTTTCGACATTTTTAAAAACTCGTGGATCTTGGTGAGTGTTATATCGAGTATCCAATTTTTCTCACATGTAAAAATGCGTCAAACTTTGTGTGTTGAAATTGGGTATAATAAACTGCTCGATCCTCTCGATTTTCAATAAAAAAACTTGTTAGCAGTTTAATTAGTGGAGATTGAAAAATGCTTAAAGTAGGGTGACATTTATGGCCTAATCAAAAGAAATTTTGGAGCTGTCCTAGCTGGGGGGAGTCAATCAACAGAGTTCAAAAAGATGAGTTAAAATTTATCAATTTTTCTCAAAATTTTTTGCAATAAAGACTCCTATAGGGGTAATTTTATGTGAGAAATCGATTGAGCGCATTCCTAAACCTTGAAAACGCTTCCTTGACCCTGATTCAGGGAAGGAATCGGTGTATTGAAGCGAAAATCAAACATTTTCGGATTTTTATGAGAAAACTGTCGATTCTTAGGTTTTTCTAGGCGGGGAATCGATTGCGCGCACTCCGCTTGGCACTTTTGCGAAGAAACAAGGACTAAGATGGAAAGAATCGGTGTATTGAAGCGAACATTTTCGGGTTTTTCTAAAACGGGTCAAAACAAGGGTTTTCAAGCATTAAAGGTGCGACTTTTTGGTTTTTTCCCTGAATCAGGGTCAAAAAAGCATTTTCACGGTTCGGGAGTGCACACAATCGATTCCCCGCCTAGAAAAACCTAATAATCGACGATTTTCTCATAAAAATCAGAAAATGTTTTATTTCCGCTTCAATAAGCCGATTTCTTCCCTGAATCAGGGTCAAGGAAGCGTTTTCAAGGTTCGGGAATGCGCTCAGTTGATTTCTCGCATAAAATCACCCCTATAGGAGTCTTTACTGCAAAAAAGTTTGAGAAAAATTGATAAATTTTAACTCATCTTTTTGAAAAGAGTTGATTGACTCTCCCCAGCTAGGACAGCTCCGAAATTTGTTCTAAAAAGACCATTTTTAGGGGTAAAATCATGCGAGAAATCGATTGTGCGCATCGCCGAAGCGTGAAAATGCTTCTCTAGCCCTGATTCAGGGAAAATATAGATTTTGCAAAAAAAATTTCGATTTTACTTTGTGCAAAAAAAATTTGGATTCAAGCGGGATTCGAAACAGCGATCTTTGTAACCAATAAGACGCTGCTTTGAAACTGCACCACCGAGGCTTGTCGCTGGAGAAACGTCTTTTCAAACCAAGTATTAGTACCAAAAAAGTCGAAAAAATCTATATTTTCCCTGAATCAGGGTCAGGGAAGCATTTTCACGCTTCGGCGATGCGCACAATCGATTTCTCGCATGATTATACCCCTAAAAATGATCTTTTTAGAAAAAAGTTTTTTCTTGGATTAGGCCATAAATGTCACCCTTTTTAAGTTTTACTTCAAAAATTGTGTTTTCGAAAGTTAAATTTTTGTTTCGGTACATACGCGGCTTCTATTTTTTCTGATTCGACTTTAGACCATTTTCGTGGTCAAAATATAAAAATTCCTTCGGCATTGTGTTCCCCATGTTGAAAAACCTCAGGTACAAAAATCAAGCAATAGGACGGAATGCACCGCACCAAGTGCGAGCGCACGGACTGGGCGCACAAGGACTGAGCGCACGGACTGAATGCACGGATTAAGCGCACAAGGACTGAGCGCACAAGGACTGAATGCACGGACTGAGCGCACATTTTCCTTCAAAAATGTGCGCTCAGTCCGTGCACTCAGTCCGTGCGCTCATTCCATGCGCTCATTCATTGTGCGCTCAGACCTATAAAAACCGTGCGGTGTATTCCGTCCTATTGCCAAAAATCAGCCGATTTGGAGAACTTTTTGAAAATTCGATTTTTACTTTATGGGGGCAGAAAAAGTGAAAAAATTTCGAAAATTTTTTTTCCGATTTTTTGACTTGAATCACTTTCCTATTGTCTCTGGATGAAAATAAAAAAAGAATTATCGAAAACGGATTTATTTGAAAAAAGTTATGCTCATTTTGAAAAAATCGTCAGAAATTGAAAAAATCGTCAAAAATCGAAAAAATCGTCAAAAATCGTCAAAAATCGAAAAAATCGTCAAATATTGAAAAAATCGAAAAAAATCGTCATAATATGAAAAAATCGTCAAATATTGAAAAAAATCGTCAAAAATCGAAAAAAAGCGTTAAACAAAATTTAGTCCACCCTGTAATGAAATAATTAGGCATGAAAATACCACGAGGGAATTTGTTAAAATCACCATTTGGAGCAATTTCCCCTGGTTGCAGCCACTTAACGTTGACTAAACTCGGCAAAAAAACTTTTTTATTTCTTCTGGAAATTACACATTTAGGTGTAATTTTTTTGCAAGAAATCGATTGCGCGCACTCCCGCAACCTGAAAACCGCAGAAAAATGGTGAAAATTCGATTTTCTCGAGAAATGAACAAATATCCCCTTCCCATGCATCCCTGTGTGGTTGTTTTTGGCGGGAAAATTAACAGGATTTTCCTACCGAAATATGATCACGCAGGGATGCCTTGAAAAACTATATAAAATCGTTGCTTTCATGCAGCTTCACCGATCATTGTTCAATCAAAAAATATCAAATTTTCACCATTTTTCAGCGGTTTTTAGGTTGCGGGAGTGCGCGCAATAGATTTTTCGCATAAAATTACCCCTAAATGGGTCATTTCCGGAAGAAAATAAAACTTTTTTTTGCCGAGTTTAGTCAAATTTAAGTGGCAGAAACAAGGGGAACTTGCTTTCATCAATTCTCTGGAACATTAATTCCTTTGAATCGAATTACACTTTTCGCCTTTCGGTCCACTTGATATGAATAACATTTTTTAGAACAAACGTATAAATCTTTTATTCGAAAATATGACTAACATTAAAAATTTATATGCTTGAAGAGTTCGGGTTCAAACGCTTTGTCTTCGTAGCCTGTTCTTTTTTATGAGTGCCATGAAGTTGCGTTTATTTGAGTTCACGTGCTAATCCCATGGTATAATTACAATTCATCTAAAAAAGTATTCAGTTTATACCCTTAACCTACTCATAACATTCATTAATCAATTCAATTTTTAACGATTTTTCCAATTTTTGACAATTTTTCACGATTTTTTCGTCTTTTTCTATTTTTCAATTTTTCACGATTTTTTTCGATTTTTCACTATTTTTTCTATTTTTCACGATTTTTTCTATTTTTTACGATTTTTTCGATTTTTTAAAAAAAAAATTTTCCTCACATCAAAAAGTCATAGGCGTAAGAATTTTGTTTCTGCCCAAGGCCCACCAGCCCAAAGAATAGGAATCCATCAATTTTAATGTTATTCATCAAAGAAACACAAACTTTACAGCACCGGCCCACTTTTGCCCTCAAATCTATCTCAACTCCATCAATCTTCGAGAGGTGCATTTTGAGTTAAGTGATAAAAGAATTCTCTTTTTTTCAATGAGTGTAAACTTTTTCTATGAATTATTAGAAGAAATACATATTTTCGACAGGAGAATTTTTACGGGCTATTAACAGTTTTCTTGTTATGTTAGATTTTTATGAGTGATCCATTATCGTCATAAGCATATGTCATAAGATTTTTAGACATGTTTTAGACATGTTAACTTTGATTTTTCGACATGTTAAACTTTGTTCTGAAAGATGGAGTTTTGCTATAAATTTGAAGGATGAAACGGTAGTCTGTTTCATATAGAGACGACTACAAATTTTGGGCTTTTTAGTCAAGTGCTTAGAACTAGAGACCGGACTGGAAGGCTTTGCCCCGACCGGGGAAAACCGGAGATTTGGCTCCCGGTTTTCCACGGCCCCGTCCAACCCGACTCCTTTTTAACGATTTTTTCAATTCTTGACGGTTTTTTCAATTTTTGACGATTTTTTTCTATTTTTGACGATTTTTTCAATTTTTGGGCTTTTTAGTCAAGTGCTTAGAACTAGAGACCGAACTGGGGGCGGTGCCCCGAACGGGGAAAACCAGAGATTTGGCTCTCGGTCCCTGTTTTTTCGATTTTTTCATCTTTTCAAAAATTGAAAAATTTTTGACTGGGGACTTTTTACATCCCTATTTTTCACCAAATTTTTGAGCTACTACACAATAGGGGAGAGGGGCTACCATACCCTAAAGACCCCCCCCCTAACTCCCTCTAAATTTAGGGGGGGGGGTACCTAGCATCGCGCAGCGGCTTTGGGGGGCAGCTAGCAGCTCGCGGGGAGGGTAGCTAGCAGTGCTAATGGCGCGCGAATCACGCCGTTAGCCTTTTTTAGACCTTTTTTTGGTCCTTTTTTTAGTCGTCAAAATTTTTGGTACCAAACCACCTAGCATAAAGTCGAAATTTTAGGGGGTATGGGGACTACCCACGTGAAAAAAATTTTAAAAATTTTTCCTGAAAATGACCTCTCTAGGGTTAAAAACATGCGGGGAATCAGAATTTGAAACTTTCGAAGAGAAAACACGCTTTCCTGATTCAGGGAAGGCCTGTGTATTGAGGCGAAAAGTCGCAAAAATCCAATTTTAACTTTTTAAATTTTGTGCTCTATAAGATAGATCATTAACTCCCCCCAAAATTGGAGACTGATCAAAAAAGGAAACCAACAACACTTATTGGTTCCATTCAATCCTATGTTAAAACCCGGAAACAAGAAACATCATATATATTTTAAATGATGTTCCTTGTTTCAGGGTTGAGTTCTCATGCATGGTGTGTTAACCGGTGCGTGACCACTCTAACTAAGCCCAAACGTTTTTAGACTCCTTAAAGCACAACTAATTAATGCCTTTTCGGCGAGTGAACTCATTATTCCGGGCACTCGTTATTTCAAAAAGGAGTCTTAACCTCTTCTTCCAGTTCTTCCCCTTCCGTCTAAACAACCAGCGGACGAAAAAATTTCGGCTCAATCCTGGGTGTTTTGCCATCCATTTGCACTATTGCACATAGATTTTTTGCTTGTATACATTCTTTAATCTTTTTCTAAGATTGATAGGAAAATAGCTAGGCTCTCACTCTAACAAGGAGACATTTTGAAGTGTCCGGATGAAATTTTCCAAAATTTTTTTCCTGGGTGTTTATCAGTTTATTAGCTTAGGCTAAAAGTTGAAAAAATTTCTTCCCGAAAATTCGAGTCTTTGTACATTTGGAGAAGAAATTAACTTGTTTCCTTATAAGCAAAAATTGTAATCATTAAGTAATAGCGCATCAGTGGTGCATTGACTACGCTGCAGCTACAAAGTCTTTTTGGCTCGGGTTCGAATCCCACTGCCGTCCAAATTTTTTTGCCTTTTCTCGATTTCTTTCCAAAAAAATTCAGTTCAAAAGTGGACTGGTCCTTTAATGTATTTTTATGCCAATTTTTTTTATTTTTACCTAATTTATACAAATTTATTGAATTTTTTAAATTTATTTTTTTGCCTTATTTTCATTTTTTAAAATTTTTTATTGAAAAATATTTAAAACAAAATTTTGGTGATAAAATTTAGCATAAAAAATAAATAATCCAAAAAGAATTGGAAATTGAAAGAAGGCAAAAAAAATTTAGACGGCAGTGAGATTCAAACTCAAGCCAAAAAGCTTTTGAGGCTGCAGAGTAGCCACTGCACCACTAGTGCTGTTACTCGATAATTACAATTTTTGCTTAATTACTTCTTCAAAAGTACAAAGGCACGGATTTTCGGGAATAAATTTTTCCAACCTAAGCTTAATAATCTGGTAACAAATTTTTGGAAATTTTCGAAAATTTCATCCGGACACTTCGAAATGGTTGTAAGACAAAGAAGCATATAAAATTTGATATTTTTGAAAAAAAAATTTTATACAAATGAAAAAACTATAAGAGAAAATTCTTATGAAATTTTTGGCCGGTTAAAACATAAGGGGGCCTATTAGAAAACAATTTATATTTTTCTAGGTTTGGGAGAGGATTGCTCCCTGCACCCACCCTAACGCTTAAAACATTTTTGCATAAAATATATTTTGAGCAATATGAAATTGGACAAAAGACCCAACCGGGACTCGAACCCGGGCATTCTGGCTACTGTCCAAGTGACTTACCATTGTGCTATCGAGACCTAAAACTGATTTCCGTTAATTGGTAAATACTTGGCGGTGTACGCAGGTGTTAATCCCAGTGTGAGTAGTGGAAAATACACCGCCAAGTATTTACCAATTAACGAGCATCAGTTGTAGGTCTCGGTAGCACAATGGTAGTGGAATTGGACGATAGCCAGGAGGCCCGGGTTCGAGTCTCAGTTTTTCCAATTTTTGGCGATTTTTTCAATTTTTCCAATTTTTGGCAATTTTTTCAATTTTTGGCGATTTTTTCAATTTTTCACGATTTTTTTATTTTTGACAGTTTTTTCAATTTATGACGGTTTTTTTTCAATTTTTGGCGATTTTTTCAATTTTTTACGATTTTTTTCAATTTTTCACGATTTTTTCAATTTATGACGATTTTTGGCGATTTTTTCAATTTTTTTCGATTTTTCAATTTTTCACAATTTTTTTCGGGTCCGAAAATTTTTACCCACTTTCATATTACTTCTATTTCCATGTTCGTGGTAATGATCCGAGCTCCAAATTCCCAAAAAATGAGAGCTATATTTTAAGCGTTTGGGAGGGAGGCAGGGGCTACCATCTTATATGTAAAAAATTTTCATGAAATTTTAAAGGTTTCACTTTTACAACTTTTTTTATGATTCACAAAAAAATTTCGACCATGCTTGGTTCGAACCCGCGCCAATATCATGAATGGCAAGCGTCCTAGCCATTAGGCCATGCGACTAGCTCTTTGGAGTCTTGTCATGGAATAGTGCGTATCATCTTGATTTTTTTAGTCCTATCTTTTTAAATAGACTATAGTCTATGTTGAATGCGTTTTGCTCAAACACGAAAGTAGAAATAAAAAAAACTAAAAAATTTTTAATAATAAAAAAATTGTATGAGAAAAATTTAATTGGCATTTTGAACTTTAGATACAGCTCGTGGTTAATAATCTTGGCACAAATCCCAAAGGTTTATTTCCGTGTCGCATATGCGATAATTATCATCATAGACTCATATATAATTACCATCATAAACTTATATAATGTTTTTTGAAAGTTAATGCACATTCAGACAAGATTTCACCAAATTTCTTTTTGAACTTTGTGGTCGTTTTTTGGGTTTCTGAAGGGATTTGAAGAACCTCTTATTAAGTGTAAAATGGAAACTACATGGTGGACACCCACTTCCAAAATTTGAACCTAGCGTTGCCCTTATCCAGGAAAAATTTCAAAGTTCAACAATGAGCGCAATTGATTTCTCGCATGGACCCCCCCCTTCTCCTCAGTATTTTCTACGACAGGAATCGAAAAAAGTTGGCGCTCCATAGTGCAGTAGCAAAATTCAAAAAATTTGTTTGAAAAAAGTTGTCTAACCATGGAATATACCAACTTTTTTTCTCAGGCAAAATCAAATCAACTCAGGTGGGATTTGAACCCGAGACCCTTAGACTCGAATCTTGGAGCACTACCACTGAGCCAAGTTCACTATAAAAATCGTGATTTTTAATTTTGCTTATAATTTAACATGAATTTTTTTCTTTTTATAAATAACAACTTTTTTCAAAAAATTTTTTGCTCCACATAATTCTTTTCTTGAAAATCAAAAGTTTTATCATAGTGAGATCGAACCTGCGGACTATAGGTTACCAAGGGGGGGGGGAGGGTACAGTACCCCCTCACCACTCATCCTCGGACCTTCCTCCTTTATAGTCATTCATCCATCCATCATGAGGGTTCGTGTACCCTCCCCCCTTCCAATTCATTCATCATATAAATTTTTGAAAATTTTATCATGTACCCCCCCCCTGAAAGGCCATTTATCCATCCATTCTGTTCCGGTGTATCCCCCTACTGGTAAACTATGCTGCGGTTCCAACGTTGCTTAACTTGCCAGATCAGACGGCCGGATCCTTATGCACTGCACTATAGTCTGTTTCAGTGATTGGGCAAAAAAGTTGTATACAGCATAGTCAAGTGGACAAGGGAGCCGCCTTTTCATATAGCAAGTTAAGCAACGTTGGGCCCTCAGGTTCGATCCCGCGAGGACAAAAAGTTTGATGTTCACAAAAACTTCTTTTACAAAATAGAGGAAAAATGTTTTGCTCCATTGTTTGTAAAAGAAATTTGTTGAATATCAAACTTTTTGCCCTTGGGGGACCGAACCTGAGGGCCCAACGTTGCTTAATTTGCCAGATCGGACGGACGGCTTCCTTGTCTACTTGGCTATGCTGTATACAACTTTTTTTGCCCGATCGCTGAAACAGACTATATATATCACCAATTTTTTTCGAATCTACTCTGGGAAAGATTATAGGGTTATTTTGATAAAATTTAAAAGCTTAAAAAATTTTTTAATTTAACTCAAAAATTAAGAACTCAAAAAAATCTATCTACCATCCTAAAAATTGAAAAATTTGAGAAAAAATCGAAAAAAATTGAAAAAATTCGAAAAATTGGAAAAAATTTTTTAACTTTATTAAAAATTCAAAAAAAAATCTATTTACCACCCTATTCTTCTTCTAATTACGACCTATTGACATCTTATACGAGTCTATTTGTTCCGGAAGAAATCGAATTCTTTCGAATGAGCTGTTTCCATTTTAAATCTAAAACACACACATTTTGGTTAAAAATCAAAAATATTTTTCCATATATTTTCTTATATCAACCCTCTTTTGTTTTGACGTTTCCTAAAATATGCATGAGAAAATTTACGAGCTACTCTATTTGGCATGATAACTACTCATGTTTCCTATTGTCTTGAATGAGATGTGTGTAAATTTTCGTATGTCAAAAATTGTGTAGAGTGGAGACTTGTTTAAACTATATTTAGTACTTTTTGGCATTAGGACTTTTTATCCAAGTCAACTTTCCTTCAACTTACTTTCTTCCACTTTTTTCTCTGAAAATTTTGAAAAACCCCATCGGTATCTTTGTAAAAAATCCATCGACATGTTGCAAAACTAGGTAAAATCGAAAAAAAGTTGAAAACTAACAGAAATTTTCTGTTTTCATAAAAAAGTTAGATAAAGTATTCTGAGCATTTTTTATTTTTACGGCACTACTTGAAAATCTAACGGTAAAAAGTTATGGTCGAAGCAAAATTGTAAAAAAAAATTTTCAAACGAGTTTGTATATTGAAACGAAGAGCCTGCAATGAAATTTTTCATTGAAACGATTTAATAAATCAGTAACAAAATCCTTGATAATTTAGGAAAAAGAAAGATGGATTATTTTTTATACCCGACGGATAAAATGGCACCAAAATTATTGAATTTGAACAATGTTTTGTGTTATTGAAACGAAAACTTTGATTCGAAATTTTCGTTTCAATAACCCAAAACATTTTTCAAATTCGATAATTTTGGCGTCATTTTTTTCGTCTTGATGAGGTATGAAAAACGCTAACTTTCCTTTTTACTTAATTATCAAGGAATTTAAATTTTGTAATGATTTATTAAATCGTTTCAATGAAAAATTTCATTGATGCAGGCTCTTCGCTTCAATATTCAAACTCATTTGAATTAAAAATCGCAATTTTCTTTCGATCATAACTTTTTACGGCACTACTTTTCAAGTAGTGCCGTAAAAAGAAAAAATACTCCAAATTTTGTGCTCTATCACATGGTATCATTTCTCCAAAAGTAGACTTGTCCTTTAAGCAATAAAGTTTATAGTACATTTTGCAAGCAAAAATGAACATAGTGCGTCATTTGTTGGGAATATGATACGTCAATTTGTTTTTTTAATAATTATTTCCTTTTCCTGTTGCGATTTATAACACGTTCGAAAATAGTGAAAAGTTTTTTTTGGAATTTTTTTCACTGTGATATTTATGAATAATTGTCGCTGTTGAAGAATTATCACGAAAATTGAAAAAAAGGGAAATTTCTGTCGTAGTGGCGCTGTCGGTACTATAAACATGTAGTGATGCGTCGAAATTAGAAAGGTCGAAACGAAATCAAAATTGGGGTCGAAATTTCGAAATCTCATAAAAAAATTGCCAATTTTAAGCTCATAGGTGTAGATGGTCGGTTCAGAGCGGATGTGGTACGTTTGACAGCCTTTTTTGACGGTACGTTTTTAGTCTCGGGTTCGAATCCCACCTGAGTTGATTTTGCCTGCCTTAAAAAGCTCCCAATTTACGTCCACCGTGTTATGTATACTTTTTGTCAAAATCTCTCGATTATGTTACAATTTCAAGTTGTTTTCGTTTTTTTTGTTATGGATTTGAAATTCTATTATACTACTTTTCTTTCTGAGGTTCAAAGATTTGTGAATAAGTTCAAGGCTTTATGAATATGTCTTGGGGTCCTTATATGAACACATAAGAAAAAAAAACGTTCGAAAGTAATGAAAACTGGCTAAACGAAGTCCTTGTTTACGCCAAAATGAGTTTCTTAGTAGGTTTTATGAGCTTTTATGGTTTTTTTTGAAGCGATGAGTTTTTTTCTCCCTTCTTGTAATATCTATTATTGGAAATGATTCAAAATTTATGAATTTTATAAGAAGGCATTTATCATTTCAACACTCTCAACATATTCATACCTTTTCTTTACATTTTTCAACAAGCAACAAATTTACTTCCGTCAAAAAGTCATTAGATTTAAACACATCTGGATATGTAGGATCAAATTTTTTTTATTTCAAAAATTATCCATCTTACCTTATAGAAGTCTAAATTTGTACTTCTTTGTTTAACTTTGTATCCTTCCGAAAAGCTTTAATGAAAT
Source organism: Acrobeloides nanus (assembly GCA_900406225.1). Taxonomy (NCBI): domain Eukaryota; kingdom Metazoa; phylum Nematoda; class Chromadorea; order Rhabditida; family Cephalobidae; genus Acrobeloides; species Acrobeloides nanus. The sequence continues at coordinate 11,287 of OZJO01010643.1, forward strand.
TTACAGGATTTTTTCTATTTTTTTTCAATTTTTCGAATTTTTCAATTTTTTTGAATTTTTTCTATGCTTTCGAATTTTTTTCTATTTTTTCGGTTTTTATTGTTAGCTGGGAGACACCCTGTACAAATTCTTGCAATTAACTGCAGAAAATGTTTATTGAAGCGAAATAATTTTGTGTTGTGTAAAGTAGACTGTCTAACAAGGAAGTACAAATTTAGACTTCGTCTACTTAGACTATTCCTAGTATCGAAAATGTTCAACGCTCAATAAGCATGACCTGAATTAATTTTTTAAGTAATGAAAAAGCAATGACACTTCCTCAATTTGTTTTTTTATTGTCTCAATATGTTTTTTGGCATTTTAAATGAACGACAAATTTATTCTTCGTGTTCGAAGAATTTAATTTGAAGTTCGATTTATAATGCAACATGTGACACATGCTGGACACGTTCCAGAAACAGGAGAAGAACTTTTTTTTGGCGTTAGTCATCCCTAGCGGGAATCGAACCCGGGCTCGAAAATGAAATTCTGCTTACCTATCCATTATGCCAAGCATGCTTTTATTTCGTATCTTACTAATTTTGATTTGAAGAAACACGAGATAACACTCATGGTTTGGGTCGTTCGAAAAATAGCCGGCTTTTGCAAATTCAATTATATTGTTATAAAAATGACTCCTCCGGTGGGATTTTTCTATGCGGAGAACAATCGACTGCGCACATTACCGAAACGTCAAATGGTTTGTGAATTGAAACGAAAACTTGAATTCCTGAAGGAATTTTTATAAAAAATTTATAAAAAATTCCACCGCCAATCGATAGAGCGCATCGAAAAACAGTAGTACTCCCAATTTTCGTGTAAAACAATAATTCTTCATTTTTGAGGAGATTTAGTTCAAAATTTGGGATAACAATGATCGAAAAATATTGATTTTTTAAAGGGGGTGCAGATAATAGGTCATTCTCCGACAAAAAATTTTTCTCGATAGACCTATAGGGGTAATTTGATGCGAGGAATCGATTATGCGCATTCCCGAACCTTGAAAATGCTTCCCTGATTCAGGGAAATGAGTGTTTATATTGAAGTGAAAATCGAAAAATTTTGGATTTCTTGCCCCAAAATCACCTTTCTGGGGGTAATTTTATGCGGGGAATCGATTGCGCGCATTTCTAAAGCTTGAAAATGCTTCACTGCCCCTAATTCAGAAAAATGAGTGTTTTGTATTGAAGCGAAAATATGAAAATTTTGGATTTTTCTTTTTAATTCATCGTTCTAAGGGTTATTTGATGCGAGAAATCGATTCAGCGCATCCCTGAAGTGTCAAACTGCATCCTTGACCATCGTCGTTGGAAATTTATATTTCTACCACAATTCTTCGAAGATGCACTGAATCGATTTCTCGCATCAAATAACCCTTAGAACGATAAAAAGATCCAAAATTTTCATATTTTCGCTTCAATACACGCTCTTATTTCCCTGAATCAGGGGCAGAGAAGCGTTTCCAAGCTTCGGGGATGTGTGCAATCGATTCCTCGCATAAAATTATCCCCTTTTTTTAAATTTGCGAACACGTCAAAATTCATCGATCTATGTAGAGACTCTAAAAAATTTTTGTTGAAAAAATGATGAACGGTTAGCGTGCAACATGTGAGGGTGGGTCTACAAAGTTGTTCCTCATGGCTTGAGGAAAAACTTGGTAGATTCCATATTTGGTATATATGTTGTTCATTAAATATTTATGCAGTCGTGAGAATTCTATTCCTCTCCAGAGAAATCTTAAAAATTCCTCTTAAAAATTTTCGTGACATCATTTTTGCACTGCAAATTTGTTATTTGATGCTTGATATTAATTTTTACGTTTTTAATACATGCTTTCTAAACACAAAAATATAATGCTTCCTTAACATAAACACATACAAAGTTATTTATTACTAAAATAACTTTTATAATCACTAACTTTGAATAAAGAGATTAGCGTGTAATTAATTGTTCTTTTCATCTTAGGCTTAATAATACTTTACTTTTTAGCTTCAAAATTAGTATCTTAATCAAATTACCTCATCTCTTTCATCCAAAAAATGTTTTCGAACAACCTTACTTTACCGGAAGGTAGCGAAGGACTTCCAATTTCTGAAGACGAGGAGATCATTTGTGGCGAGGTAGGAACCAAAAATTTTTTATTAAAAATAAGTTCCAAGGCCGACGCGCCCAAAATCAAAATTCAGAGTTTTCGTGTCAATACTCCAACTAATTCAAACGAGGTCGAGACGTTTCCTCTTCCTGGTATACTTATTTATTTACTTCTACTACTACTACTTCTTCTACTTATTCTCGACTTCTTCTACTACTACTTCTTTTTCTACTACTTCTACAACTACAACTTCTTTTTCTAGTTCTTCTTCTCCTTCTCAAAAAAGATTTTTTGGAAAATTTTTTTACCCTTTTCCTTCATATTCATGTTCCTCATACCCAAAAAACCCGAGTACAAAAAACTAGCCGATTTGGAGAACTTTTTAAAAATTTCAATTTTTTCCCCAAGGAGTCCCATAGACTCATTAGATGAGTTTTCTCAGAGTCGGGACACACTTTTTTGGACTCAGGACAAAATTCTGAGTCGATTTAAAAAAAGCTAGTGCAGGAAAAAAGTTAGCCCGTACAGGCATACAAACTTTTCTTCCTTAAAGAGTATAATAAAAAATTGTTTAGTACGAAACCTATACGCTGGCAAGATTTTTATTCATTTTTGTCAGCTCATGGATAGCATTATTTGGGACATCTGGGAATTTATTTTTGCTTTATTTATTTTCGGCAAGAAATTATCCAAACACCCCACCGACGCTATATCCCGGCGTGCTGGCAATTTTAGATGCGATCATCTGTGCTATGTACATATTTTTATTCGGAGCGGATGCTGCTATTGTTTTCTTACATATCAAGGTATATTATGAAAATGACAAAATAGTTGATTTTGTGGCTTAGTGGCTAGGACTCCTGCTTCACATTTTATTGTTGCGGGTTCAATCCCGATGGGTCAATTTTCAAAATTATTGAATTTCAAAAAATTTCAAATTTCGTCAAAAAAACGTCAAATTCGTGTTTTCCGCATAGAAAAACCCCCCAGCACTACAAATCACTTGATTACGGGTTTGCATTTTCAAAAATTTGAACCTGGCTCAGAAACGGACTATATCGAACAATCTTTTTTGATCTTTCTCGAAATGAACCATATACAAAAAATTTTTTAGAGTCTATTTGTCCTCTACTACATTTATGTAATACCTGCATTTGTTATTAGCCGAATAACCCAGCTTGCCATACCCTATATGCTAATATTTGCTACCTTGGAACGATTCGTGTGGCTTGCCGGGGATATGTAAGTGATTAGAGATTATGATAAATCTATCATAATCCGAAATAGCTAAGTTTAAATGATTAGAAATTATGATAGATATATCATAATCCAATATCGCTAAATTTAAGCGATTAGAGATTATGATAAAGCTATCATAATCCGAAATAGCTAAGTTTAAACGATTAGAAATTATGATAGATCTATCATAATCCGAAATAGCTAAATTTAAGCGATTAGAGATTATGATAGATTTATCATAATCTAATATCGCTAAGTTTAAGCGATTAAAAATTATGATAGATTCATCATAATCCGAAATAGCTAAAATTAAAATTTTTTAACTTTTAGGAGAAACCGAATCCTCAAACGAATGTATTCCGTTCAAGGCCGCTATATCACCATGGCAGTTTCCTTGTCTTGTTGTGTCCTGTTGAGAATGCCAACTGCTTTTGCTACGACTATATATGAGTACCCAAAATGTGAAGATTTTTTCCGCTCAAAAACTGCCTCAGCTGCGCCATGGGTTTATGAAAATGTTATATATCATTATTACGACTTTCATTTGTTATCGATTGCTCAAACGGTCTTTCCGTTCTTTGTTTTGCTGACTTTTAATGTGGTGAGTAATGTGGAAAGTTGCCACTTGGTATAGCCCGTTTCCGTATACAATACAAAAAATCTGTTTGCGATGGCCAATTGGATAAGGACACCGCCCGTCCGATCTGGCAAGCAACGTTGTTCGCAAGGCCCAATCGTGTTTCTCGTATAAAAATACCCATATGCGAAATTTTTCAGCAATTTTGAATGTTGAAAAAAGAACTATCTCCTAAAGGGATCGAACCTCCCTCCTAAGTGTTAGCGTCTGGCACCCTAACCCCTTGACTATGAGTTCGAAAAATTTTGAATCTGGCCGGAAATGGACTGAAAGCCCGAAGATCTATGCACTTGACCACATGTTCAACTTTTTTTCATTAGGCTATATATTTAGATAATAGTAAAAAAAGTTGCAAACATGGACTTTTCTGTTCACAAAAGTAGCGTCTACTCCAAAAACAGCCTCAACTCAACGCAACAATCCAGTGTTTATGGGCAACAAGCCGTGCCCCAGTCACCCAGTTTGATGACAGCAAATGGTAAAATTTTTCAAAAATTCAAAAAAAACAAAAATTTAGAAAACAGTAGTCTCGGTCTAGTCGCCCGACGAAACTCATTAAGACGAACGAATCCCGCTGTAAAAAGTGCCATTTACACAATGTTGGCTATCGTAACAAGTTATTTGGTTAGTAACACCTTACATTTGGTATTGACCGTGTTGGAGAGGTAAAAATTTTGGGAGTTATTGTGGATCAGGGAGGGTCCCCAGGGTCAAAAATCGGAAAAAAATTTTCTCAAATTTTTTAAAAATGGCATATTTAGGGGTAATTTTATGCGAAAAATCGATTGCGAGTACTCCCGAAGCGTGAAAACCTTTGTTTCACCCTTAAATATGTCTTTTTTTTTTAATTTTAGGAAAAAATTTTTTCGATTTTTGACCCTGACGTGACCCCCTGATCCATAATAGCACCAAATTTTGTTTCTCGAAAATTGTATTAAAAGAAAAAATTTAGATCAAAATCAGATCTCCTCATTCACCCCGAAGACCCTAACTTAGCCTCAACTTTTCACACGGTTTTCTCGGATGTCGTTTCGTTTGTGTACATGTTCACGAGTGCTATACGACTAGTTATATACTATGTTTGTAATCCAGCTATAAGAGCTGATATCAAAGCCTGGTTCAGCGATTGTTGTGTGGGTCGAAAAGAAGTCAAAGATATGCCTGTAAATTTGTAACATTCTATTGTTTATTTCAATTTTTACAATAAAAAGTAAAGGGTCGATCCATGATTTTCCAGCTTTTAAAGGACCAGTCCAGTGGGAAAAAGGTTGCCATTTTTGTTGATATTCGGAAAGATCATGAAAATGGATCATTTTTTGTTTTTACGGCATGTTCTGAATCGTTGTAGTTTTCGAGATAATTGCGTTTGAAATTTGAACTTGTTACAAGCTCTTCGTTGTAATACACAAACTTTTTTGAATTTTTTGCAGAAAAATCGGCGGTGGAATACTTGCGGACGGACATTTGTGGACGAGACATTTGCAGACGGACTTTTGCGGACGGGACATTTGAGACGGATACTTGCGGGCGGACATTTGCGGACGGACTTTTCGGACGGGACATTTTGCGGAAAAGCGAAAAACCAAAAAGGGGAAAAAAGTAATAGCCCAATTTTTTGTCCACCTTGTTATGTGCACTTTTTATCAAAATCTCTCGATTATGTAACAACAAAATACCAAATTGTTTTCGTATTTTTTGTTATGGATTTGAAATTCTATTATACTTTTCTTTTTGAAAGATTTGTGAATAAGTTCAAGGCTTTATGAATATGTCCTGGGGTCCTTGTGTATGTGAACGCATAAGAAAACACGTTCGAAAGTAATGAAAACTGGCTAAACAAAGTCCCTGTTTACGCCAAAATGAGTCGGTTCTTAGTCAGTTTTTTTAAAGCTTTTATGGCTTTTTGAAGAGATTCTTCTTCCCTCTTGTAATATTCATTATTGCAAACCATTCAAAATTTATGAAGTTTATAAGAAGAAGGCATCTGTACCATTCGAACACTCTAAACATTCTATATAATTCATACCTTTTCTTTACATTTTCCAACAATCAACAAATTTACAGGGTGTATCAAAAAACTGGAATTTGGGCGATTTTTTCATGTTTCTTCGATCCGAGTTTTTTCTTCAAAAATCCTAAAAATGACCCATCTAGGGCTAATTTTATGCGAAAACAATTATCAAATTGGATAAATTTAGTGTCGTTTTGTTCGTCTCGTCGAGCTAAAAAAATGCCGTCTTTATTTTTTTAACTCACCCAATAAAATTCAGGGTTGTCGTGCCAATACTCCAACTAATTCAAATGAAGTCGAGGCGAATTCGAGACGCCGTCTCGACTTGAGTCACGAATTCGAGACGCAAGCCGAGACGTTTAGCGCTCAGCCGAAATGTATAAAATTGTATTTTTGCTTTTATACACACTTTGATTCCCTGATTCAGGGAAGCAATTTTCAAGCTTCGGAAATGCATGCACTCGATTCCCGCATAAAATTACCCCCAGAAAGTCATTTTCAGGCAGAAAATCTAAACAATTTTCGATTTTCGCTTCAATACAAAACACTCATTTCCCTGAACCAGGGTCAGGGACGCAATTTTCAAGCTTCGGGAATGCGCGCATTCGATTTCCCGCATAAAAATATCCCCAGAAAGTGATTTTCAGGTAGAAAATCTAAAAATTTTCGCTTCAATACACACACTTTGGTTCCCTGATTCAGGGTCAAAGAAGCATTTTCAAGCTTCGGAAATGCACGCAATCGATTCCTCGCAGAGAATAACCACCTATAGGGCTATTTGGGTGTAAAAAAACAAAATTAAAAACTTAAAAAAATCGCTCAAAAATTCCAAAATTACCTTTTTTGGGGGGGGAACATCCTGTAATTTACAGGGTGATTCAAAAAAGTGCGCAAAAGAGAACTACGAAAAAACCATGCAAAGGATGGGCACTAATTCGAACTATTATCCCACAAATCGTTGAAGAATGGACATGTGAAATGCGTGCAATTTTCAAATTTTTGAAGATTTTGGCAATTTTTCATTGTTTGGCGAATTTTTTAGTCGGGATTGCCCCCCCCCCTCTCTAGTCTATCCTTCTCCCTATTCCACTGAGGGGTGCCTTTTGATTTTTTTATCAAGTTTAATATTGGATTCATTTCTCTTTAATTAGAAATGATAATTTTATGAAAAATATTTATTGTTTTTCTTGACGTCTGGGACCTCCAATTAAAGCTAGAAACTATGATTCCGTGTCACCCTAAGCTTGTATCTAAATAAATTTTAATAACTCTATTGGGTTGTAGAATAAGTTGTTGCCGCTCAAAAAATACATCTAAAAGCGTCATTTTTCGCTCGTTTTCGATGAAATTTTTTTCAGTAGTAAGCAAGAATGTATGACGAATACGATCCAATCAGTCTTTTTGAGCGTAACTCATGTTTTCGTGTCAATACTCAAACTTTTTTTTAAAATTTGGCTCTCAAAGATGTATTCTTATTTTAAACTATTGATATTTGGCTATATAAGTCGATTTTTGACGAAATTTTTGACCGTCCTAGGGCTTTTCTAGGCGCTGAACACGAATCCGCTGTTATTTTTTGTCCTAGACCTCACGAATATGGTCAAAAAATGGTTTACAAAGAGGTATCCCATACAAGGTAAAACCCCGTTTTTGGGGTTTTAACCTCTTGTAGGGTACCTTCCCGTCGTCAAAATCAAAAAATTTCTTCGGATTCGAGTTCCCCATGCCGAAAAACCCCCCAGTGCAAAAAATCAGCCAAATTGTAAAACTTTTTGAAAATTTCGATTTTTTACCCCAAAGAGGGACCAAAGGGTAAAAAAATCGAATTTTCAAAAAGTTTTACAATTTGGCTGATTTTTTTGCACTGGGGGGTTTTTCGGCATGGGGAACTCGAATCCGAAGAAATTTTTTGATTTTGACGACGGGAAGGTACCCTACAAGAGGTTAAAACCCCAAAAACGGGGTTTTACCTTGTATGGGATACCTCTTTGTAAACCATTTTTTGACCATATTCGTGAGGTCTAGGACAAAAAATAACAGCGGATTCGTGTTCAGCGCCTAGAAAAGCCCTAGGACGGTCGAAAATTTCGTCAAAAATCGACTTATATAGCCAAATATCAATAGTTTAAAATAAGGATACATCTTTAAGAGCCAAATTTTTTTTTAAAGTTTGAGTATTGACACGAAAACATGAGTTACGCTCAAAAAGACTGATTGGATCGTATTCGTCATACATTCTTGCTTACTACTGAAAAAAATTTCATCGAAAACGAGCGAAAAATGACGCTTTTAGATGCATTTTTTGAGCGGCAACAACTTATTCTACAACCCAATAGATATTTCGTTTTATACGATATGTTTTCCTAATGATATGTTTATATAATTAAAACTACGTGATTTTTATTATTTTTTAAATATTTTTGAACGCCTTTCTTTCAGGGAATTATTGATATAGCAGGCCAGTATAAAAGTTAACAAACCAAAAATCGGAGTCATCATTTTGTTGAACTGGATTTTTCAGAACATTGGTATAAAACAGTGGCGTAACCAAGGGACTATAGTCCCTCCCGAAATCCGAAAAATTAAAAAATTTTTTGCAATTTTTCAATTTTTGACGCAGTTTTTTCAACGAATTTTTTAATTATTGACGAATTCTTCAATTTTGACTCATTTTTTAATTTTTAACTAATTTTTTAATTTTTGACGAATTTTTCATTTTTTCGAACTTTTCGACTGAGTTTTTAATTTTTGAAGATTTTTGCAATTTTGACGAATTTGTCCTTTTTTCGAATTTTTCAATTTTTGACACAGTTTTTAATTTTTAACGAGTTTTCAATTTTTGTCAAATTTTTCGACGGAGTTTTTAATTTTTGACGAATTTTTCAATTTTTGGCTGCGCCTAAGATCAAGGCTATGCCAAAGCCCAAGGCTAAGAATATGGCTAAGCCTAAGCCTAAATATACTCAGATATTTTATCTACTCAAATAATAATATTCCCTTAATAATACTTTACGTTTTAGTTTCAAAATTAGTATCTTAATCAAATTACCTCATCACTTATTTCATCCAAAACATGTTTTCGAACAACCTTACTTTACCGGAAGGTAGCGAAGGGCTTCCAATTTCTGAAGACGAGGAGATCATTTGTGGCGAGGTAGGAACCAAAAATTTTTATTAAAAAAAAGTTCCGGGGCCGACTTGCCCAGAACCAAAATTCAGGGTTTTCGTGTCAATACTTCGACTAATTCAAACGAGGTCTAGACGCTGCCTCGAATTCGAGACTTTTAGCCTCCGAAACCAACACTCCTCCTCCAAAAAATTTTTTTAGATTTCTTTTACCTTTTCCCTTCAGATTCATGTTCCTCATACCCAAAAAACCCGAGTACAAAAAATTAGCCGATTTGGAGAACTTTTTAAAAATTTCGATTTTTTACCTAGGGGGGTCCCCTTAGATGAATTTTCCCAAAGTCGAGGCCTACTTTTTTGGACTCAGAACAAAATTTTAAGAAAAGCTAGTGCAGGAAAAAAGTTAGCCCGCACAGACGCACAAACTTTTCCCCTTTAAAAAGTATAATCAAAAATTGTTTAGTACGAAACCTATACGCTGGCAAGATTTCTATTCATTTTTGTCAGCTCATGGATAGCATTATTTGGGACATCTGGGAATTTATTTTTGCTTTATTTATTTTCGGCAAGAAATTATCCGAACACCCCACCCACGCTATATCCCGGCGTGCTGGCAATTTTAGATGCGATCATCTGTGCTATGTACATATTTTTATTCGGAGCGGATGCTGCTATTGTTTTCTTACATATCAAGGTATATTATGAAAATGACAAAATAGTTGATTTGGTGGCTTAGTGGCTAGAACTTCTGCTTTTCATTTTTATGGTTACGGGTTCAATCCTGATGGGTCAAATTTCAAATTTCGTCTTGTTCCTCGCATAAAAATGCTCATATGTAAAAATTTTCATCAATTTTTGATGATGCAAAAAGAAATCGCTCTGAGTGGAATCGAACCAACTTCTTCAATGCGAGCGTCTGGCGTCCTAGCCACTTGACTACGGGTTTAAATTTGCAAAAATTTGAACCTGACACAAAAACGGACTATATCTTTTTTGATCTTTCTCGAAATGAACCATATACAAAAAAATTTTAGAGCTTATTCGTCCTCTACTACATTTATGTAATACCTGCATTTGTTATTAGCCGAATAACCCAGCTTGCCATACCCTATATGCTAATATTTGCTACCTTGGAACGATTCGTGTGGCTTGCCGGGGATATGTAAGTGATTAGAAATTATGATAGATTTATCATAATCCAAAATCGCTAAGTTTAAGCGATTAGGAATTATGATAGATCTATCATAATCAGCAATAGCTAAATTTAAGTGATTAGAAATTATGGTAGATCTATCATAATCCAAAATCGCTAAGTTTAAGCGATTAGAGATTATGATAAATCTATCATAATTCGAAATAGCTAGGTTTAAACGATTAGAAATTATGGTAGATCTATCATAATTTCTAATCGTTTAAACTTAGCTATTTCGGATTATGATAGATATATCATAATCCAATATCGCTAAATTTAAGCGATTAGAGATTATGATAAATCTATCATAATCCGAAATAGCTAAGTTTAAACGATTAGAAATTATGATAGATCTATCATAATCCAAAATCTCTAAAATTTAAATTTTTTTAACTTTTAGGGGAAACCGAATTCTCAAACGAATGTATTCCGTTCAAGGTCGCTATATCACAATGGCAGTTTCCTTGTCTTGCTGTGTCCTGTTGAGAATGCCAACTGCTTTTGCTACGACTATATATGAGTACCCAAAGTGTGAAGATTTTTTCCGCTCAAAAACTGCCTCAGCTGAGCCATGGGTTTATGAAAATGTTATATATCATTATTACGACTTTCATTTGTTATCGATTGCTCAAACGGTCTTTCCGTTTTTTATTTTGCTGGCTTTTAATGTAGTGAGTGATGTGGAAAGTTGTCATAGCCCGTTAAATACAAAAAGTCCGCTTGCGATTGCCAATTGGATAAGGAAGCCGCCTGTCTGATCTGGCAAGTTAAGCAACGTTGAGCCCGCAGGTTCGATCCCGCTAGGGCAAAAATTTTGATTACAAAAAAATTTTGTACAAACAACGGAGCAAAAATTTTTTGTTTGTAAAAATTTTTCTTGAAAATCAAAAATTTTTGCACTCGAGGGATCAAACTTGAGGATCCAACGTTGATTAACTTACCAGATCGGACGGGCGGCTTCCTTATCCACTTGGCCATCGTAAGCGGACTTTTTGTATTTTATAGGGAGAAACGAACTATAGTCAACTGGATAGGACGCTAGATGCCTACACTGAAGGGGCGGGTTCGATTCCGCTCGAAGCGATGAATCAAAATGGATAAAATTTTTTGATTATCGATATTTTTATGCGAGGAACCTATGGCGATGTTATTTTTCCATAAAAAAATTAGAAAAAAATATTCTTTAAAATTTTTTATGTAAATGTCCAAAATCGTCAAAATGTGCTTAATAATTTTTTTGTAAAAATAATGTCACCGTCGTGTTTCTCGTAAAAAAATATCCATATGCAAAATTTTTCATCATTTTTGAATGTTGAAAAAGGAACCCTCTCCTAGAGGGATCGAACTTCCCCCCTAAGTGTTAGCGTCTAGCACCCTAACCACTTGACTATGAGCTTGAAAAAATTTTGAATCTGGCCGGAAACGGACTATATAGTAAAATGCAAGACGAAGGTCTATGCAATTTGACCACATGTTCAACTTTTTTTCGTTAGGCAGAGAACGGATTATATATTTTAGATAATAGTCAAAAAAGTCGCAAACATGGACTTTTCTGTTCACAAAAGTAGCGTCTACTCCAAAAACAGCCTCAACTCGACGCACAAATCCAGTGTTTCTGGCCAACAAGTCGTGCTCCAGTCTCTCAGTATGATGACAGTAAATGGTAAAATTTTTCAAAAATTAAAAAAAAATCAAAAAATTTAGAAAACGGTAGTCTAATCAGCCGGCGAAACTCATTAAGTCGAATGAATCCCGCAGTAAAAAGTGCCATTTACACAATGTTGGCTATCGTAACAAGTTATTTGGTTAGTAACACCTTACATTTGGTATTGTCCGTGTTAGAGAGGTAAAAATTTTGGGAGCTATTGTGGATCAGGGGTCAAAAATCGAAAAATTTTTCTAAAATTAAAAAAAATGACATATTTAGGGGTAATGTGAAAAATCATTGCGCGCATTACGTATTTTTCAATTTTTAAGGGTCAAATAAAGTTTTTCACTCTTCGGGCATGCGCGCAATCGATTTTTCGCATAAAATTACCCCTAAATATGTCATTTCTTTAAAATTTTACACAATAGATCCCTGATACAAAATATATCCAAATTTTGTTTCCTGAAAATTGTATTAAAAGAAAAAATTTAGATCAAAATCAGATCTCCTCATTCACCCCGAAGACCCTAACTTAGCCTCAACTTTTCACACGGTTTTCTCGGATGTTGTTTCGTTTGTGTACATGTTCACGAGTGCTATACGACTAGTTATATACTATGTCTGTAATCCAGCTATAAGAGCTGATATCAAAGCCTGGTTCAGTGATTGTTGTGTGGGTCGAAAAGAAGTCAAAGATATGCCTGTGAATTTATAACATTCTATTGTTTATTTCAATTTTTACAATAAAAAGTAAAGGGTCGATCCATAGTTTTCTGGCTTTTAACGGTAGGAAAAAAATTGCTATTTTTGTTGATATTCGGAAAGTTTATGAAAAGCATTTTTTGAGTTTTTACATGACTCCTACGGGGAATTAAAAAAAGTTAAATTGACAAAAAATTTTTGTCTCCGATTTCGATCATTTTGGTGTCAATCGTCTTCTCTCATTCTCCCCTACAACTTTTATTTTAGCGTTAAAGGTTTAAATCTATCGTTCCTAAGATCGTCTAAACAGACACATACACATTTAAATTGAAAAATGATTGTCTTTTAGTTGGGGCTTATACAACTTTACATATGTCGAGTGTTTATATTTATCATTAAAATATACAACAATAAAAATAACAACTAAAGAATTCTATTAACCCGTTTTGTCGCAGCCAAATTCCGACTCTTTCCCACATTTTCAAAGTCCTTTTCATCAAATATGGATTCTTCCTTTTTCGGTTTCGGCTTGAATTTGTAAAAAGTGGATTTGAGATCACGGCGCTCTTTGCGCAATTTCTTCCTGAGTATAGCGTCTTCATGCCGATGTTTGGAAATTTCGGCCAAGACTTCGTTATTCAACGGAATCTCTTCGACGGATTTCCGACTTTTGAGATTAGATTGAAAAGAAGAATTGGCAGATTTCAAATCACGATATTGTTCAACCAATGAATATCCCTAAAATTTGCATATTAATCAAGTGAACAAGTACCTGGATTGATTGCAATGACATTGTTCGAACAGGCGAACAGTTTTTTTTTTGAAAAACACCAATTTTTAATAAAAACGCACAGAAATTTTCGACGAAAATTTTGTTGAAATCTTTGAGTTAACGCGAAAAACAACGAAAATTTTTTTGAAAAATGCTTTTTTATATGCTGAAAATGACTTATTTTTGGTTTAAAAAATGTCAAATTCGGTGATTTTTCGTTGAAAATTTTAACAATTTGGTGAACAATTTTAAAGAAAAAATCAGCGCCACAGGCGAAAATTTTTTGAGAAATTTGTGTTTTAAGCCGAAAATGCTCAGAAAATGACGATTTTTACCGAAAAATGGTGAATTTTGAAGAAAAAATTGAAATTTTTCGTCGGTGAAAAGTCATAATGGAGGACGATTATTTACATTTTAGGCAAAAACATAAGGGGACAATTAAAATAATTTTTCATTTTTTCGACGACAGAGGGCAATTTCCGGATTGATTTTCGCTTCAAAAACAATTTTTTTCCTGAATCAGAGAAGCATTTGCAGGGTCCGGGAATGTGCGCAATCGATTCCCTACATAAAATTACCCCCTATGGGGTCATTTTTGAGAAAATTTAGAAAAATAAAATTTTCCGATTTTAGACCACGTTCAATGGGGGTATAAGAGACGAAGTAGCTCCTAACAATGTCATTGCAAACATTCGGCTAACATAGTCTTTTGACTCCATACTTGTTTGGCCAATTTCTGGCTAAACACATCAGATACATCTCCTTTAGAAGTTGACGGCTTAGATTTCCTCTTTATAACTTCACCCTTTTCCAAATCAAAGTCGAATCTGGTGTCCAAATTTTTGACCATTTCACGTTCCTGGGAAATCAAAGATTTCTTTAACTTTCTCTTTTTCTGCTTCTCTGATTTTTGATGGAGTCCATCCTCTAAAATGTAAGCTCGAATTTGCATAAATTTCGAAAGAGATGTACCTTCATTCAATAAGCGAAGTTGCTCATTCAAGACTTTTAGTGACATTTTGCTAAAAATGAACTTTCAACTCGACGTGCAAACATATAAATTTCCAAATCCAGATAAAATCGACAAAAGGTATCATATAGGGTTCTCAGATTTTGAAATTCAATTAAACGAGTTCAAGTTGGACCGTCAAAGTAACAAATTTTCAATACAGGATGTTCAAAAAAACCGCCATTTGGTCATTTTTTTCAAAAAAATTTTTCTCCAAAATGATTCAGAGATATTTTTATGCGAGAAATCGATTGTGCGCATCGAAAAACCTTGAAAACGCCTCTCATGCCATGAGATATCCAATTTTCGTATTTTTCAGTTGGAATTCCTACTTGAAAATTGGATACCTCATGGCATGAGAGGCGTTTTCAAGGTTTTTCGATGCGCACAATCGATTTCTCGCATAAAAATATCTGAATCATTTTGGAGAAAAATTTTTTTGAAAAAAATGACCAAATGGTGATTTTTTTGGAACATCTGTATTCTTCATAACCCCCTGCTGAAATTTTTTCAACAGGTTTGCGAAGAAACTTTTTGAAAATTCGTTACTTTAATGGTCCAACTTGAACTCGATTAATTATGCGGATTTGAAAATCTGGGAACTCTGATATCGTCTGAAAAGCACTTGATCAGTAAAAACCAAAGTCTCTGTATATGAAAATAACTTTATTTAAATATAAAACAACAAAAACGATTTTTTCAAATATTTTATCTCAATTTATTGCCCAACTTATGCAGCGTTCGAGTTCGGGCCACGGCGACGACCGGGTCCAGAAACGGCAACATTCACGAAACGA
This sequence comes from Acrobeloides nanus, assembly GCA_900406225.1. Taxonomy (NCBI): domain Eukaryota; kingdom Metazoa; phylum Nematoda; class Chromadorea; order Rhabditida; family Cephalobidae; genus Acrobeloides; species Acrobeloides nanus. The sequence goes on from OZJO01010643.1 coordinate 26,551, forward strand.
CGATTGTACTGAAGACGGCGAAAAGCACGACCTCGCTTCTTCTTTCTCTTCTCCTGTTTCTCTACTTTTGGCGTTTGAGCACGGACCTTACCAGCACGAGCAAGAGAACCGTGAACTTTACCTAAAAATAAAAATTCTTTAAAAATACGAAATTCACGGTATCAGACATATTCAACCCAATGGTCATTCAACCGTGGCTCTTAGGCCATTTTCACTAATCCAAAAACCTCTAACATTTTTACAGGGCGAGCCAAAAAACCGAACTTTTGCGCTTTTTTAGCGAAAAATTTTCAAAAAGACAAACTCGTGAAAAATCGAAAAATATTTTCATGCAATTTTTTCGCCCAAAAACGCAAAAATACAGTTTTTTGGCTCACCTTGTAGTAATGCGTCGAAATCGCAATTTCAAAACTTCGGATTACGATGCCCAAATTTCGATTTTTCCGATTTCGAAAGATTGAAAAATTTTTGAAAATCATAATAGGCCCCTATATGGGCTCGATATGATTTTTCACCAAAAATTTTTCATTATTTTCACTAAAAACGTTCAACATTGTCAATTTTTCCATCAAAATTCATCTCATTTTAAATCGCCAAAAATCGTCATTTTCAGATTAAAAATGGCAATTTCATATGAAATTTTGATTTCAAAATTACGACCCCCAATCTCGAGCAATAAGAACATCATAATTACGATTTCAACTTTTTTGATTTCGACGCATCATTAGTTGAGTGGCCCTAGATTCAAATTCACTCACCTCCTCGCAAACGAAGGACCAAATGCAAAGTGCTTTCCTTTTGAATATTGTAATCCGAAAGAGTTCTTCCGTCTTCCAGTTGCTTTCCTTAAAAAGAGAAATTATTTATAAAGAATGAAAATCAATAGTGAATATAAATATACCTGCGAAAATAAGACGCTGTTGATCAGGAGGAATGCCTTCCTTGTCCTGAATTTTGGCCTTCACATTTTCGATAGTGTCACTAGCCTCGACTTCGAGGGTGATAGTTTTGCCGGTTAAAGTTTTGACAAAGATTTGCATTCTTGAGAATGGCTCTATAAAAAAGATATTGTATAAAAAATTCTGTATAAAAAGAAAAGAATAAAAATAAAAGAACGTTGGGATGTTTTCGACTGATTTTAAGAACTGATTTAGAGAAAAAATTTCGACTTTTTGACCATGATAAGTGCCTCCAACAAGTGAACTAGTTCCGAATTTCGCCCCCTTCACAATGGTATATCGCTATAAGGGTTTGGATCGAATATTCAAAAGTTAGTTCTAACGCACACACATTACGCGTTTTATGTAAGAAGATTTGCGTTAAGTTTGCATGTATTAATTTGCGTTGATTTTGACGATTTTCGAAATTTGTGTTGCCTTGCTCGGACTCTGATTCAATAAAATTGAACCAGAATCCGTTATTAAAACAATTGATCAGTCATAAAATTTGAATTTTTTGCTCAAAAAAGCAACAGGTAAAAAAATTCGACAATTTTAGGCATAACTTCGGACTAACGACCGCAAATGACAGGGTTCTGAAGTCGAAATTTTTTTTTTAAATCAAACATTTTAGGGGTTTTTTATGTGAGCAATCGATTGCGCACATTCACGAAGCGTGAAAACGAATACTTTTCGTGAAAATGAGCCTTACGGGGAGGGTCAAAAGTCCTCGCCAAGGGGGCAAAAAGTCCTCGCCTAAGGGGCCAAAAGTTCAAGTTTCTCGCCTTTGGCGAGGACTTTTGCCCCCCCCCCCGTATACTGCAATCGGGTAAAAACAGCTTTCACGCTTTATCGATGCGTGCTATAAAAATTGGAAAAGATTAAATGCTTATGAAGTATAAAAGGCTCATTTTCACGAAAAATATTCGTTTTCACGCTTCGAGAATGAGCACAATCGATTTTTCGCACAAAAACCCCTAAAATGCTTGATTTTGAAAAAATTTCCGAATTCAGAACCCTGTCATTTGCGGTCGTTAATCATAGGTAGTACCCAAAAAACAATTATTAATTGGCAATGATACATTTCCCAAGTAAAAACTTGGAAATATCTCTTGTGATTTTTCATTTTTTACTTGGGAAATGTACCATTGCCTATTAATTATTAGATTGATTGAATTTTAAAGTCGGAAATTTTAAAATCGTGCCACACATGACATAAAAGGTTAGAAAATCTAAAAAGCGCAAACGGTTGCGAAAATCTCCTTATTTCCTATTCGTTACAGTATCTTAAAAATTTTTCAGGGATTTCGAGTTGATGTTAACTAACATTTGAAAAAATTGTGTATAAAAATTTTTGGTGGCTGTTCGCTGATTCATTGTTTTATTGACCAGACTACTTTTAGGAAATTAAACATACGTGAGCAAGGATGATACTCATATCCCCCAAAAATTTTAAAGGGGAAGGGTAATTTATGGACTTTCCCCCATTTTAGGTAGGGGTAATTCATGGATTTTACTCATTTTTCAATGAATTTTGGAATTTTAGGGGGAGTAATTACCCCCTTACCCCCCCCCCCCTCCTACTTCAATTTAGAACTCAAAATTGGCAAAAAATAGCCTTAAAGGGGTAGGTAAACTTTACGACCAGATCTCCGAAAAATTTTTTTCGCAAATTTTTCGACGACTTTGAAGGGGGCATGTTAATCCTGTTCGTATCGGATCAAAAAAATTTCTGATTTTTTTGAACGAAACTCACCCTTTAGGGGTTTTTTCATGCGAGAAACACGATTTTGATGTTATTTTTTTTAACCGCTCTTTATGTTGAAATTGTCACTTAGACGTTATAGGTTGTTTTCTGAAAGATCCCGAGTTCACGTTTTTTAAGAAATTTGTTAATTTAAATTATCGTGTCAATACTCAAACTTTATTGCCAATCAGGCAATGTTTCCATTGAAAAATGTTGTTGATTTCAAAATGTATAGGCTCCGCAGCCCCGCTGTCAAATTCGGTGATTTTGGTCTTAAAAAATTCGTCATTAACCATATTTTGATGAAATAGAACGATTTTCTCGATAAACTTTCAAAAAAGCCACTAAAAATGGCAAATGCCGAATTGCAGATTTTTCTGAAGGCGTAGGTTCAAATCCAGGTGGCGCACATTTCTTTTTGCCTCATTTTGTGTTTGCAAAGATGTCAAGAAAACTATTTTTTGGAAAAGGATAATCGACAAAGTCAATCCATAGCGTTGTAAAATAGGCTTTCAGGATTTTTTTAAGCCCAAGATCATCAAAAACGGATGAAAACTGACGGAGGAGATGCGTTCTGAAACTTCTTCTTCTCTATGCCATTTTTAGTGGCTTTTTTGAAAGTTTATCGAGAAAATCGTTCTATTTCATCAAAATATGGTTAATGACG
>OZJO01010646.1:0-15013 GCA_900406225.1 Acrobeloides nanus
TCAACACAATTTATGTTACAAAATAAGATGAGTATGGCTAATAATGTACTTGTGAAAAGAAGGGTATGCTTTTTTGAGTTTTTTTTTGAAAAGCTTCCGGAACTCACATTTATTTGAAAAATCGTTTCCATACTACATGATGCCCCTAAAGTTCGTGTACACCCTAATTAATTCCATGAGATTTTTCTTCATGACAGAAAACTTTTCACAAAAGTGATGTTCTACAAAGTTGTTCGTCATGATCCCAAGAACAACGTAGAAGATCGCTTTTTGTGAAAAGTTTTCTGTCATGAAGAAAATTCTCATGAAATTAATTAGGGTATACACGAACTTTAGGTACTAGAGCTTTTGGCAACGCCAGTGTTTTAAACCGACGAGCTTCTGGCAACAACAAACTTGTTGCCAAAAGCTCTAGTACCGAACTTTAGGGGCATCATGTACATTAAACGTGTAATGTTTATCTGTCGTCGGACGATCTCGGGGAACGTTTGATTTCAACCCCCAGTGCTAAAACAACAATTTTACGGGGGACACAGCACCATAGGTGCCACCCAACTGGATTGGATTACTAACTAGATAATCTTCAGTAACATAGGAAATAATTGTAGTAGTTCGACAAACGTATTATGTGATAGGGTACTATCATCTTCTCATTTCATGTTGAACTTCCTCGTATTTCAAACAGTGCCTAGGTCAGTATGACAATTACACTTCAATTTATAATTTTCAAATTGAGACCACAAATTAAACATAGGGGCTATCCTTAAATTACGTTTGCAAAAAGTTGAATTTTGGACCCCCTCCGTTAATTTTTTTTTCCTTAGAAAGATCTTAAAATTTTAATGGAGCGTTAGATGTTCAGAGACCCCCTCTCCTCTTGGCAACTTAAGGACAGCCCCATAGGATCAAAAAAACAACCAAAATTGAAAAAACATTATTTTTCGAATTTCTCGGCGGGGTAAAAGTCTTGCGCGATAGTTTTATATAGCTTTCCACGCCAAATTTTACGACGAATTTATTGGCGTATCTAACTTTTCGTGAAACTTTAACTGAAAAAAATCAACCGGAAAAACGTTTTTTAGGGTTATCCTAGAAATAAACACAAAGGTGCACAGACCAAGGTCTGCGTGAAATTTCCACTAAATAATTTACGTCATACATACTCAGAAAAATAAGATTCAAAAACCGTTCTTCTTTCATATCTTCTTATTTTCCATTTTAAATTTTTGCCACCCAGATTCCACATGATTCGTAGTTGCACCGGATTCAGGGTCCACGAAATTTTTAGAGTGCTTTGGGTGCGTGCTAGCAGTCGTGAAACGCATTTCACGACGATTTCCGGACGTTAGCCGTCCGGAAATAGTGCATTTTCACAATTTCCGGACGGCTAGCGTCCGAAAATCGTCGTGAAATGCGTTTCACGACTGCTAGCACGCACCCTTTACAACCATATGGATATAACATTCTGGTAATTCTCCTTTTCGTTGAAAAGCTGACCATCCATACGAAATTATGGTTCAATTTTTGATGAATTTTTCTATTTTTGAGTACAGGGTGAGCCAAGAAAATCGTACTTTTTAGTTTAAAAATTAAAACCCAAAGAAAAAATCTAACATTTTTGTCAAAAAAAGAACATACATGGGCAAGAGGGTAGGCTGGTAAACCGAAAAGCGGCACGTTTGACGGCCAAAAATTGAAAAATTCATCAAAAACTCTTTGATTTTTTGCTGTATATTTTTACCAAAAGCAACACGTTTGCCGAAATTTGACCCCCCAGCGGCGACATGGGGGTGGATCGACCCACCCCTTGCCCAAGTGTGAAAAAGAAAACGATTCTCTTGCCAAAAAAATTGTGAGTGAATTTTGTTGTCTGTTCTCATAAGTCTTCTTGCTGATTTTATTGGAAATATATGTATTGAACTCTATACATGGCGTTTAGGGGTGCCATTTTTATAAAAAAAATTAAGCATTTTTGGTCGAAAATTAAGCATTTTAAAGAAAAAATTCAGCATGGCACACAAAAAATTAAGCATGACCATCAAAAATTAAGCAGAAATGCTTAAAATTAAGCCAAAATGGCACCCCTAATGGCGTTTCATTTGAAAATGAATCAGCTTGTTAGCTTATTTTTCCAATACATTATCCTTTTCAAGTGGTCTTTTGTTAGTGTTTTCTCATATGATTACGAATTTTATAATCATACGCTTTAATTAATTTTTTTTTCTTTGATCTAGCCTTTGTTCTTTTGCACCAGCTTTTTTATTTGCAACTTGTTTCTTCGTATAGATTCATCATATTTGTACCGATTGTGTTACTAGGAAGTTAATCCTCTTCTAGGCAAACAGATAATAACAATCTTGAATATCGTTACTTTCTATGTGTTTGAATGGGAAAAAATCGGACTCCGGCAAGAAAAATGTGTTGCAATCTAATTCTATATGAGGGTTTTCAATAAGAAATCGATTGCGCACATTCCCAAAGCCTGAAAACGCTCCCCAGATTTTTCGAATTTTTGAATCAAAGGGAGGGGGACCAAGCATACCTCACAAGGGGGATCTAATTAAACAAGTCGGTTCCATTTTTGGGGTGGGTTTTCATCGTTTTCGAGCCGTTTTCAACTGATTTAAAGCGGCCCCGTATCATTTTGAGATGCGGGGTAAATCCTACCCTAGCCTTACATTTTTATGCACCTTATTGCGGGCTATAAATTTGCTGAAGACCACCATTCGATAATTCGTTGACTCTGAAGAATAAAACCGTCTCGACGCCATCAATGCAATTAGTGCTTGTCCCGAAATCGTCGAGACGAATTCGTGGAGGCCCTTACCCCCTTCTTTGACCTATGCTTCGTACCTATCCTTTGCCAGGATTTCTCCGCATCCTGTATCCTGCATAAGTTCATTCGAACGAACGCACCTTACACGATTATCGGGGTGAAAAATTGAAAAAATATTGGGTAAAAGAGTTCTCGAACTTCTCAGATCATTTCCAAAGAGAAAAAGCTAAAAAATTCACGTTAAGTGGACTCGCTAATCCTTAGTGGTACCAAAAGTTTTCCATTCGAATTTTATTCTATATTTATAGTAAAAATTAAAAATTTTTAGTTACAACTGAAACATTGGGAAAACTCGGATATGAATAAGCTTGCTGCTTCTAAGAAGCCTTCGATAGATACAAAAGTTAAATTCCAGGTTGGTTTTTTGCTACAGGGTGAGCAAAAAAATTGCACTTTTGCGTTTTTTGGCGAAAATTTAAAAAAAAAATTTTTAAATCGCATGAGAATACCCCTTAAAATTTTCACCAAAAAATGCAAAAGTACGGTTTTTTTTAGCTCACCCTGTACTTTTTTAAAAATTGCACTTCACTTTGCTTGAGTTGATATGCCACTGTTTGCTCGAGCTTCATCTGAGTAAAGGTTTTCATTCTTGTAGACTTTTTTTCACGCATTGCGCGTTAATTATCGATTTAAAATGACTTAGTGTGACGGAATCAACTCCGTTCAATTCGAATGATGTTCGAAGAGCACACTGCGGATTGGGGCCGAACCGACTGATGCGGTGGTGTTGGAGACTCTGGCGCGCACATGTTTACAAATGTTTAAACACCGCCGCAGGATTCCCCGTGTGGTGGAAGAATGGTGCCGCGACAAAATCATCCCTAAACTCAACCTAGAGAAAGAGACAGACCCGGGGACCGATTTGTGATTAGCATTTTCTTGAGAACTTCTATTCAACAATTGAAAGAGACTCGAAAAAATGAATGACTCTGCTCGAACAAACAGTTGACATACTGGTCTAGAAAGTTTAGAGTTAAAAAACAAATGATTTATTGGTCATAAAAACAATTGGCTGATGTTAATCATTTTTAATGATTTTATAACATTTTTAAACAAAATAAAAATCTAGAGCTGGACGAAACGATAAAAATGAGTTGGATCGAAAGATTTAAAAATTTGGAGCTACTAAACAATATAAGGGAGCCACCCACATGAAAAATTTTTTTCACGTGGGTGGGCCCTATTATAACTTGTTCAATTTTTCAGGATAGTGACGTTTTCCTCAGTGCTTGCGTAAGTGGTGATGAAGAGGAGGTTGAAGATTTATTAGAAAAAGGAGCCAACATAAATACTTGTACTATTGATGGGGTTACCGCACTACACCAGGTTGACTATCTTTAAAAGGGGAGGGCCGATTGAAGCGAGTTATTGCAAAAAAACTTTTTTCGACAAAAGTAAAAAATATTCTGAAAAAATACTGTTTTCGAGGAAAAATCGAAAAAAAATTTTGGGTTGTTTTTTGGCTATTTTTAAATTTTTATTGATTGAAACTTGCTATAAAAATGGCCAAAAAACACCTACAAATGGTAAAAAAAACCTCTTAAAAATGGCCAATAAACGCTTAAAATGGCCAAAAAACACTTAAAAATGGTCAAAAACACCTAAAAATGGTTTAAAACCCCTAAAATGGCAAAAAAACACCTAAAAATGCCCAAAAACAGTTAACAATGGCCAAAAAACACTTAATGAAATTTTTTTCGACTTTTCCTCGATGTTTTTTTGGCCATTTCAACCCCTGGTGACCCTCTACAATAGCTTCAAAACATTTTTTGCGATAACTTGCTTCAATCGGCCCTTTCAATTTTCTACTATCATCCATTTTAGGCAGTTATTGATGGAAAGCTCGAGACAGTACGATTTTTATTGGACCATGGCGCGGATCTTAATGCACAAGATAACGAAGGTTGGACCCCTTTACACGCTGCTGTTTGTTGCGGAATCTTGGCCATTGTAAAATATTTATGTGAACGAGTAAGCCTTAGCTTCATTTGATCCAAATGTAATGTTTGTTTAGGGTGCCGATTTATCACATGTCAATAGTGATAAGGAATTAGCGATTGATTTGGCAGAGGACGATGAAATTCGTGCGTATTTGGAAGAGCAATTACGGATACAAAATGTCAACGCGGACGAATGTCGGGATCGGGAATTTCATACGATGATGAGAGATTGTACGGAATGGATTCGTTGCGGGAGATATTTGGATAAACCGCATCCGAGAACCGGCGCGACGGCGCTGCATGTGGCTTCTTCTAAGGGATACAATCAACTTATTGGTTAGTTTTTGAAATTTGATGTATATCCACTTTTTGTTGATGCTGCATTCAAGCATGTCAAAAAATGTAATTTGCCTGATTTTCAATAAAATCGTGTTTAGTGAAACGATTGGTCATGAAGCATAAAATTTGTTGCAACATGACCAATCGTTTCAATAAACACGATTTTATTGAAAATCAGGCAAACATTTTTTGACATGCTTGGACGAAGTCTGACTCCTTGTGCCATAAAGGGTAGAACATAGTGCCGTAGCCCAGGATTTTTTCCAAGAGATTGTAATTTTTGCGGCCCCAACAACATTAAAGGGGGACTCTTATGATTTTTTTTCTATTTTTTCCAGACCCAGGGGGTCTGGAAATCCTCCCTGCCTACGGCACTGGTAGAACAAATCACTCATATGAGAAACGCTTAAAAATTTATACTATTCCTTTTAGGTCTATTAATTCGAGCTGGTGCGAATGTGGATGCCAAAGATTTTGAAGGGTGGACACCATTACACGCCGCTGCACACTGGGGTGAAAAAGACGCCTGTCGTATTCTAATGGAGAATGGAGCCAAGCTTTCTGGATTAACCAATACCGGTCAAGATGTACTTCGAGTAGCCGATGCAAATATTGTTGAATTTTTGGAGAATCTTCAAGAGGTTAATTTTGAGAATGTTGAGTGCTTGCGTCAGAGCCCACCCTCATAATAGATATGAATCAGCGAAATAGGCCACAGAAAACTTTTTTCTTAAAAAACTAATGAAAGGCAAAAAATTTTCATGCAATTTTAAGGTGGATTTGCTTTAACCACTTTTTAGGATTTGCTAAAATAAAAATTTCGGCCCTGGTGGGATTTGAACCCGCGCCTATAATCTTCAATAAAAATTTTTATTTTTAAATTTCTTATTTCAGCAAATTGAACAAAGTAGTCCAGCCCAACCTCCTATAAGTCCGAATAATGTTCTTGTTGAAAATAATAATATTCCAGCACCGAGTAAAAGGTAAAAATGCTGTATTATCTCTTCATAACCGAAATATGCAAATTTCAGGCCCCCATCAGTTCAAAGACTCAGTTCCGAAGAGAAGCATACGTTACAAAAGAAAGATGAACACGACGAAAATGTTTCTCTATCAACAAAAGTTCTGGAATCCATCTCCAATGATAGCCCGCCAGAGGACCATTCGATTTCTCCACCACCGGCGAAGAAACAAGAAATTGAGCCGAAAGAAAAAGAGCCAACGCCGATTGAAAATATTGTCTTACATGGCGTTAAACTGAGAAAACAAAGATCTGTGGAAAGCCCATCTGAACAATCAACTTTTGTAACCGCTGTGTTACCAGCACCAAAATTTACTGCTATGAGCTCTACTCCAAGCTCGTCTCGTGAATCTTCAGTTTCGAAGTCCAATGGGTCAGCTTCTGAAACAATAAGTGAAAGAGAAAGTAGTGTAACGTCAAATTCTTCTGTCTCCACATCCTCTTCTACAGCCGTGATACGGAACACCCCTACTCCAGTTCCAGTGATTCGTTCTCAACGAATGGTATTTCCTAGTGAAGAAAGAAGGAGCCCTGAATATCAATCGACTTCCAAATCCGAGGAAGAAGCATCGGCTTCATCTTCCACAGTGCCGTCAGGTTCGGAGTCAGCTAGTCGAAGTTGCAGTGAAGAAGTAGGCACGGGTTCACAAATTAGTTCAATAAGGACCTCAAGTCGTTCAGTTTCTTCGAAAGATGTAAGCGTTAATTATAGTTAAATTGCGTATAACTCATTGTACAGAGTTCGTGATCACTTTTTTTAAATGTTGATATTTGACTATAAAAGTCGATTTTTAACGAAATTGTCGACATTTCTAGAAATGTCGAAAATTTCGTCAAAAATCGACTTCTATAGTCAAATATAACATTTTAAAAAAGTGGGCACGAACTTTTAATGTAACTTTCCTGTAACTATCATGACAATTTGTTGATTAGAATTTGTTATTTCACTTGCTAAATTCATTAATTTTAGTCGATTTCCTCCAACCTGTACAGCAGCGATCAAAATGTGGAATGTACTCTACGAATGAATCAACCCGTTGCGCCTCGTGTCTCTACGAGCTCATCGTCGACGACAGCAACACGTCCGACGTGGAACAATAGTCAAAACATTACAACACGGCCTTCTGTAAACAATTCTTCAAGCTCATCAGTCTCTTCTGAAACAACGACTACTAACACTAGAAAGGTGTTCCCTGTAATTTCTCAACAATCAGCTGGTTTGGCGCCATTAGCACGTGTGACTTCACCATCTTCGTCCGAATCTCCGTCACCTTCGCCACTGGGTTCTCCGGCGAGTAATACAGGGATGTTTAGGAAAACGTAAGATTTATTCAAAAATTGGCATGATTTTAACATTTCCTATCCCTTTCTTTTAAACTTTTCTTTGCTATACCTTTGTCTATTCATTGTTGTTTGCAGTGTACCTTTATTAAGAACTAAATAGTTTAATCAAAATAACATATTACCCTTTTCATGACTAGGTTTATATATAGCGTCAGCTACGTGGCGAAGTATATAAAGAAGCAGATCGCCAGATCTGGCAAGTTAAGCAACACCCCAGGTTCGATTTTCACGAGGGTAAAACTTTTACTTTTCAAAAAAATTTTTGCAAAAAAGGAGCAAAAGTTTTATCCCTCGTGGGAATCGAATCTGCGGGACCAACTTTGCGTAATTTACCAGATCGGACGGTCAGCTTCTTTATACACTTCGCCACGTAACTGACACTTTATATAAAGTTAATCATGAAAAGGGAAAACGAAATGTTCAATTTTTGGCAAAAGTTTTGGCTTTCTGCCATTTGCGGCAATTTTTTTGTTGAAAATTGAATTAATGTATTGCCCCACTCCCTCAAACTGACACAACGATAAACTATTTTTTGCCTCTCCATTGCTAAATCCTGGATGCGGGCCTGCATATTTTGACATTGCATCTCGGTGGATTCTAAAACGGAAATTCTAGAAAAAAATTGGCCAAAAAATTCAAGTTGGGTACTTTTTTTCAAGCATATCAAAAAAGTTGTCACGAAGTTGTTAAAAAATGAATAAAAAATAAGAAAAATTCGATCTTTTGACACAAAAAATCGAATTTTTCTTATTTTTTTATTCATTTTTTGACAACTTTTTTGACATGCTTGAACGCAGCTTTATGCAAGGGTCCTTTTCTTTCAGCCTGTGTGATAACTTTCCTCTGTTTCCCATGTTTAAGAAATATCGAAAAGTATTACTATCGAAAGTGTTTCGTCCGTTTTGCAGAGGTCCAGTTGTTTCGAATGTTCAACGTTCCGCTTCTGCATCCTCAACAAGTGTGCCATGGTTGGCCCATCTTAAATCCACTTCTATGTCGAATGTTGGCAGAAGTGTTTCTGTAATGAACAACCAATCAGTTCTATCTCCGCCAGCAACTCCAACGACCCCGAAAGCATTTGAACCACCGACTCCGCCATACCGGCCAACTATTTCACGACCGATTCAGCCTTCATCTGCGTATCTGAAATACAGTGCTCAAATCAGGTGGAATTTTTTATGAATAGCTTTTTATATTTTTGTCCGTTGGATGTCTTGTCATCTTTTTTACACATCTTTGATGTGTAAAAAGGAATTATGCAAATTTTTCCACTGTACAATTTTTTCTGCTTTTTTATTTCTATTACTTTACGCATATACAAATACAGGGTCAGCCCAAATAACTTGCTCACTTATATCGAACAGATCCCCAAAAAATAAACCTCATGGGAAATCTCGTTCGATATAGGTGGGCAAGTTATTTGTGTTATTTTTTGTTGTTGTTGTAATTATGAAAAATTTGCATATTCTTGTGTTCGTACAAAGACGTTAAGATTTAAAATTTTCTCTGGGTTTCTTGGCTGAAAATTTCGGGGCTAGCTTTTTTTGCCTTATTTGTTGTAATTAAATTATTCAAAATTTTTCTAGATCATGGCAAACTCCACCAACTCAACCAGCGCCTCAAAAAGAGACCGAAGCTGAAAGAAAAGCTAAGGTGTGTTTATAACTTTATACTTTAGAGGGCGAGCCAAAAAAACCATACTTTTTCGTTTTTTAGCGAAAAATTTTCAAAAATCACCTATAAGAAGTACTTTCGTGCAATCGATTTCTCGCACGAAAATACCCCTTATAGGTGGTTTTTGAAGAAAAATTTTTGAAAATTTTCATCAAAAAACGCAAAAGTACTGTTTTTTTTTGGCTTGCCCTGTAAATGACCAATTTTGGTTCTTGAAAATTTTTTTCAAATAACCCATTTTTATATGATGTGTTAAATAACTTGTGTGATGTTGGATTTCTAGGCGCGAATTCAACGTGCTGCTAGAAGATCAACCCAAGGAGTCACCGCGGATCAGCTGAATGAAGCCAGAGCTGCTTCGGATGATTTTGGAAAGTGGAAAAGTTCCACGTTACAACAGACTATAACGACGTCTAACACAAATGCGGTAGGGCTTTTAGATGGTATACAGAAGTGTTTTTGGCTATAACATATACAGGGTGAACCAAAAAATCGTCATTTGATCATTTTTTTGGCGAAAAATTGCCAAAAATTTTTTCTCTAAAATGACTCATGGGTATTTTTATGCGAGAAATTGATTGCGCGCATCGAAAACTCTTGAAAATGGCTCCCAGACCAGAAAATATTCAATTTTCATATCTTTCTCAGTTATCTTCAGTAGGAATTCCTACTTGAAAATACGAAAATTGGATATTTCATGGTCTGGAAGTGTTGTCAAGGTTTTTTGATGCGCGCAATCGATTTCTCGCATAAAAATACCTCCAGGAAAAAATTTTTTGGAAAATTTTTGCCTGGAGGTTTTTTAAAAAATTTTTTGGAAAATTTTTGCCAAAAAATGACCAAATGGTGGTTGGAACACCCTATAAACCTTTGTTAATTTAACAAAACGATTTTTTTCACAGCTTCTATTTTCTATCATCCAGAAAATTACCAAATTTGTTATGCTAAGACAATTTGTGTTGCTTACACAAACAGCTTCTCTTTATTTTGGCTTAATTTCTAGTCATAAATTTTTCAAAATTAAAACGACTTTTTTCAGGACACCTACTCTTCATCAACCGAAGCAGAAAGCATTAGTAAGACGACAACAGAGGAGTCGGCTTCTCAAAAGAATAGTCATGTAATGGCTAATCTCTTATTGCCGGCTTCGTGTCCAAGTCCGTCTTCAACACCTTCGGCGGCAAAAATGAATCGTCGATCACAGGTTTTTTGAAAACATTTCGTGAGAAATGTAAAAATGTGTGTTTTTGCAGGCATCTCGTGGCAACCGTCGTGGAACAGGCCCAGTGGATTTGGACGCATTGAATAACGCCATTTCAATTTCTACGCCAGAGTCATCGGAGTCCTCCCACCCAGTGAATGATCCAAAGGTCACCCGCGTGACGGTTTCCATGAAGGAGCGGTTGGGCTCGTCGGAGATTATGGTGGGTTTTATGCAATTTTTTCAAAACAAAGTGAGCCAAAAAACCGTACTTTTGCATTTTTTGGCGAAAAATTTTCAAAAGATTTCAAAAATCGCATGAAAATACATGATTTATGAAAAAAAATTTTTGAAAAAATTTCACCAAAAAACGCAAAAGTATTGTTTTTTTGGCTCACTTTGTATATGAAATTTGTTGTTATCCTTTTAAAGTTGGTGTTTTTCACGAGAATTTTGAAATCTACGAATTTATTTACTCATTTTTTTCTCTTTGAATTGAACGTTGAAAGGAATTGTTGAATGATGCATTGATTTGGTTGTCAAAATCGGCTCTAGGAACTTCCACAACTGTCGATTTTCTCCACTTTTCCGTGATCAAAAACAAAAAATTCCTTCATATTCGAGTTTCCCATGCCGAAAAACCCCTGGATGCAAAAAATCAGCTGATTTGGAAAAAATTTTAAATTCGATTTTTTTAACCCCTTGATCCCCTCCTCACAGTAAAAAAATATAACTTTCAAACAAAGTTTCCAAGACCAAGGTTCGATCCCCGACCGGCCCGAAAAAAGTCTAGCCAGACCCATAAAAAGGCACTTTATTTGAAATTTAAATCTCTTCTTTATTATAGCTTACTTCTTTTTATATAAACCTTTTTATCTTCCTAATTATTTGTACATTTTTTTATTCTCCTATTTTCTCATAATTTTTGGTAGGATAATTTTTTGCAACCTAAAAATATGCCACATGATATGGGTACACAGAGGTTATCTTGATTTTTTAAGCCGATAAAAAGACGATAATCTATTGTGAAGTTTCCATGTTTACTTTCTTCTTGAAAACGTACGATTCCTAACTATTGTGTGTCATTTTTTATGCGCCCTGACGAAAGCATACGAAAAGTTTGCACGTTTCATACTTCCCCCATTCTAATCTATTTGTCATTGTTCTTTTTCTAATTTGATTCATCACACTTTGCAATTTTCCAATGTCTTCTGTAAATCGGTCGTCGAGGTTTTCGACAGGCCGTAGAAGTTCGAGTTCAAATGTTTTGCCATATCATGTTTCATCGCCTTTGTATTCTCGGAAACTTACGCCAGGAGGATCTACTACTAGGCCTAATAGGAGATCATCTTCTGTTAGTACTCGTTTTGCAATGAAATTAGCTACTTTTGAAGCGACAATTGCGAGTATTTCTGACACGGTATATTTAACATTCAAGGACGTTGGTGTAGCCACAAGTGCCCCGTTCTTGAAAAATTTTTTAAAATTTTCCGAAGTGTCTTTATGTTTTTTTCGATTTTGAAAAAGATGACCATTTTTTCTAATTTTTTCACTAAAAAATGATATTGTTTCACCACAAAAATCGTCAATAGGTAATTTTTGCCCTAAAATCGAAATTTTATTTTTTTGAATTTTTCTCAAAAATGACCCTATTAGAGGCAATTTTATGCAAGAAACACGTTGGCGATGTTATTTTTGCGTAAAAACGCTTCCATTTTTTAGAAAATCGAATTTTTGCATATTAGCTTTTTCGAAATATGTACTTTTTTGTCTTCAATTCGATTTTCGAAAACATAGAAGCATTTTTACGCAAAAAGAACATCGCTAACGTGTTTCCCGCATAAAATTACCCATAATAGGATCATTTTTGAGAAAATTTCGAAAAATAAAATTTTTCGATTTTAGATCACTTTCAATGGGGTAGTAGAGCCGAAGTAGCTTCAAATGCTGTTTGAAAATTATTTTAATAAGCTGAGAGAAGATAATTTTGTAACTTTTAGAATGCATCAAAAAGCCTTGAAACGGACAATACATCGCGTTTCCCTTCAGTTTCTTCCACAACTCGTACTAGTGGACCAACTTCTAAGCCTCTCTTAAGCTCTACTTATGCGAATGGGACAATTACAACTTCTGCCGATGCATCCGATCGTTACAAGATTTTGTATGAGAAGGAAAGAGAAGAGAATGAAAGGCTTCGCAGAAAGATTGACGATTTAAATCTTCGGCTTTCGAAGACCGAGGTAAACAATTTTTAATGGCTTAAAAAATTAATTTTTTGAAATTTCCAGATAAATGGAAATGTTTGGCAAAATAATGGCGGCAGGAATTCACATAATAGTAATAGCGATACCGGTCGTAGTAACAGTACTCCATTGGATGATCAAGAAAGGCGCTCGTATGAAAGAAAGATTGGTGAATTAGAATATGAGTTAGGGGTGAGCAAGATTTTTTGTGTGCTAATAAAAATTTTTTGCAACGAAGAAAATTTTTAAGGCTGAAAGTCGTAGACGTTCGGAAAGCCTACACAGTGAAAATAGTCGACTTAAGACTGAAAATGAGGCTCTGATTCGGGTTTTATCAAAAATTTCGCGACAGGATCGAATTTCTAGGTATTGAAAAATGAGCTAATAGTTGATGAATTGCGCTAAACGAACGGCTTTTGTGATTCATTGTTGCTTTTTTTGTTCGAAGTTGAATGAAATGTTTAATATTACTGAAGTTAAATAATTTTGAAGCAGGGTTACCATCTAAAATTTTTGAAAAAAAGCAATTAGGCCTCAGAAAAAAAGCAAATGCTAAAATATGGCTAAAAATTAGCTAAAATAATGAATTTTTGGCTAAAAAATATCCTAAAATACAATTTTTAGTCAAAAATAAGTATTTTTGGTTAAAATTTTTCGATTTTTGACAAATTTTTGTTCATTTTTTTATGAATTTTCCCCAAAAATCGAGAAAATTACTTTCTTCGGCTTTGAAAAAAACAAAAAAGCCTGAAAAAAGCAAATTACTGCGAAAAAAGCGAATTTGGCAACCTTGTTTTGAAGTCAAAAAATTTTTATTTTGCTCTTTAAAATTAATCTTGCATGAAAAAGCAAACTCCTGTACTACTAAGAATTAGCGAGACACTTGAGGTGAATTTTTTTCTTTTGAAACGATCTCTCTAGGGGTAACTTTATGCGGGAAATCGATTGCGCACATTTTCGAATCTTGGAAATGCTTTCCTGTCCCCAATTCAGGATATGTATTGAAACAAAATGGTCGAAATTCGATTTTTTTTCCATTTTCGCTTCAATACAATATCCTGAACTGGGGTCAGGAAAGCATTTTTCAAGGTTAGAAAATGTGTGCAATCGATTTCCAGCATAAAGTTACACTTAGAGAGGTCATTTCCAAAGAAAAAAAATTTTGAAAAATATTTACGTCTAGTGCGCTCGCTAATCCTTAGTAGTACCAAACCAGGGATGCCAAGTCTGCTGATTTTCAAAAAAAGTGCTAATTTTGAGATGTCAAATTTTGATTTTTCCGTATCAAATCTGATTTTGGAGATGCGAAATTTTGTCAAATTTATAAGAAATATAATGGAAAATTAGTAGCATTTTGCTGATTTTTACTCCTAAAATTTGATTTTTGAAGTCATATTTTCTGATTTCGAAACAAATGTTCATGGCATCCCTGACCCAAACTCCTTTAAATTCGTGTAGTTGGCGGCTTAAATAACCGAAAATTGTAGTGTTATATTTTTTTTCCTTCTTAAATTCTCTAATTCGCTCTTATTTTTAGAAGACCAAGCAGTTACAAGCAG
Source organism: Acrobeloides nanus (assembly GCA_900406225.1). NCBI lineage: Eukaryota > Metazoa > Nematoda > Chromadorea > Rhabditida > Cephalobidae > Acrobeloides > Acrobeloides nanus. The sequence goes on from OZJO01010646.1 coordinate 14,158, forward strand.
ACAACAAAAGACTAAAAGACGAGAATGGTGCATTGATCCGCGTAATTTCGAAATTATCGAAGCCGAGTAGTTGAAACTTTGTTCGAAATTATCTAAATTCTTGTGTTTCATTTATACCTGAAAGAAAAAATGGTGCTAAATTTGATTGCTAAGAAAGACATACATTACACGTTGAAGGTAGTAGGATACAAATCTGGCACTAATTTGTTTTAATACTATTATCGTAATTGTTTTAAGCTGTATAATTTAAGATTCGCTATGATTATATGCTCTAATTGTTCTATTCTACACAAGGCTCTCAGATTTTGAAATTCGCATAAAAATCGACTTCAAGCGTTCAAACATGTTAAAAAAATTGTCACAAAGTTGTCAAAAAAGTCTAACTTTACCTGATTTTCAATAAAATCGTGTTTATTGAAACGATTGGTAATGAAGTATAAAATTTTATTGGTCGAGAAGCACAAAATTTTTTGCAACATCGTTTCAAGTATCAATCGTTTCAATAAACACGATTTGATTGAAAATCAAGCAAAGACATTTTTGACAGCTTTATGACGTTTTTGACATGCTTGAACTCAATCCCCTATTTTATTAAATAAAGCAGGGGGTTTGTGTTGGAACTTGTTTTTGAAAATTTTATAGGTTCAACTTAAACTCGATTTTTATGCGAATTTCTTCTGAGAGCCCTGATTCCTACATTTATTTCTACATTTCTCTGTGTTTTTTTGAGGTACAATTCTTTTTTAAATTAATTTTTGCTTTGGTATAAAAATTAATACTACATTGTACATCAAATCGTTAAAATGGTAACTTTTTTCATAGTTTTTGTTTTAAAAGTGCAATTCTCTGTCACTTT
>OZJO01010650.1:0-16803 GCA_900406225.1 Acrobeloides nanus
TTTTGACTCGAAATGACTTTTAAAAACTTTCCCATGCGTTAATTTCACTAAATAAATTCAATTTAGAGCGCGCTCGATGTTGAGCACTCCTTGTAAGGGGTCAAAAAGTCGATTTTTGGTCAAAAATCCAGAAAATTTGCATAAAATGACCAAAAAGTGGTCATAATTTTATTTCTTGACAGCCAAATTTTGACCACGAGGGGTCATTTCTCCGTGAAATTTTATGGGAAACAATTTTGTGGAACACCACTTTCCCCGGAAAATTCATTTAGGGGGTCGAAATTTCGATTTTTGGTCAAAAATCCAGAAAATTCGCATAAAATGACCAAAAAGTGGTCATAACTCTTTTTCTTGACAGCCATATTTCGATCACGATGGGTCATTTCTCCGTGAAATTTTATGGGGAACAATTTTGTAGAACATTACTTTCCCGGAAAATTCATTTAGGCGGTCAAAATTTCGATTTTTTAACCTTATACCATAAAAGTAGGTTTTGAGCCCATGAGGTACGTAATTGGGCAAATACCCCAGAAAATCCTGCGCGGCCAAAAACGACTAGCATTTTGGATAGGCCCAGTCAAGAGCTAAAAATATAGTAAAAAATTTTCATGCGCAAAAAATTTTCTGGGGTGCCATGGCTAAGACATTGAATTTTTGACCCATGAAAAAACCGGGGTTTTTTGGGTGTTTTCAATTTTTTTTAAAGGTTTAACATATTGGTGTCTAGATAATATTTTTAGTTCATGATTCAACGAATCTAACGAGCCCAAGATCAGCCAAATTGGCTTTAACCTCGCAGAGTTTTGTGCATTACAAAACAGGGTAAAATTTGACCAAAAGTCGAAAATTGGGTACCCCGTATCTCGGAGGGGTTAGACTTTGGCGCCAAAATTCTTTCATTTTTTCCAATAAGTGCCATATATACTTTAAGATTTGTGGAGTTTCAAAAAAATTTGAAACACTTTTTTTCTACATCCCTATAGAACTCGACTGTTAGAGATAACGTGTCTTAAAATGAGTTGATGGGTTAAACTTATCTTGATATAAAAGCAGTACGATGGAAATTCAACAGTAAAATACTGTGTCGAGACAATTAGTGTGCATTAGTGGCGATCCTGAACAATCGTTTCGAACTAAAATTGTTCATCCCGAACGAAAAACCATTTGTACGCGTCTCAATGCTGTCAAGACTATTTAGGGTGCGCGCTAGCAGTTCGGAAATCGCATTTCCGGATGCTAGCCGCTCGAAAGTGCGCTAGCGCCTGGAAATAGTGCATTTTCACAATTTGTGAACGATTTCCAGACTATTTCCGGACGGCGCGCGTCAGGAAACCTTCGTGAAATGCGTTTTATGACTGCTAGCGCGCACCCTTACTCATTTGTAGAACCCTAATTGATTGTTGTAGCCAGGGGTCGAAAAGGGGCTGGCCCTGGAGCCTCGGCCCCTTTTTCGATCCCTGTTTGTAGCAACCCAAATTATTTCATCGGCTTCATTTTTAAATGATTTGTTTTATTTTTGATCTTAGGGCAATGTTAGTGAAACCATTTCGTGCTCAACCTATGAATGTTCTCATAGGAATATTCATTGGAAGTGTTATCCTCGTGATATATTTTTCTATCCGTAATCAATATTCCGAAGAAACCAATGCTTTCTCAAGATTTACAAACAACAAGACTCGCAGATCTCGACAAGTCTTCTTTCAACACGAGCATGGTAATTTTAGAATTTTATTGATTGTCGTTCGACTATTGGGGTGTAACATAATTTTCGGGCTTTTGAAAAAATCGAAATTTCAACAAGCTCCAAATCGGCTGATTTTTTCTTTTTTTACTCTTGGCAAGAAGCTCTTCTTCACTGATCGTCTAGTTATAAGGTTGAAAGCCCTGAGAAGCGGGATACCAGCCCAAAATCTTCGACACCAAATAAGACCATCGATCTCTCTGATGAAGATATGCTAGTCAAGGCTATTCCCGCTGCAATTTCAACTCCAAAAAAACTTACTTCACCTACTACGACAATCACTCCTTCACCAAGCTACTCCATCCGGGATGTTCTGAAACCTGACAAAATGGACTTTAGAAACTAGCTGATCCAAATGGTTTGCTGGAAGACATTATCATCTACAACTACATGCTCATCACTCTTCGTGCAATCGATGACAAAACGCTCATCATGGATCCACTCATTTGGCAGAAGGATGAAACTCAAGGCTATGCAAAGAGGCCGATCTATCGAGCTGACTGGTCCAGACTCATCTTTCCAATTCATCAAGGAGGCAACCATTGGGTCCTAGCAATTGCTCACGACAAGAATAAATACTGTAAAACTCGATTTAGTGACCTCACCCCAGTGAGGGACCATTAAATCTAGTTTGACTGTATTTATACGTTTGCAACGCGCATCCCTGCGTGGTCGTATCGGCGGGAAAATTCTTGGGAGGAATTTTCACTAAATCGAGAACTGACTGTACAATCACATTTTTAGAGGGAACCGATATGGCTAAAGTGATTCGAGAAAATGTCCGTGTATTTTGCTGGATAATGACTGATGAACAGAACACGAAAACTAGAGCAATTCATGTGAATGCAACTTGGGCTAAACGCTGCAATAAATATGTGTTCATAACTCCTGCCGCGGTGTGTTTTTTCATGCCAAGCTTTTTCAATGCCCCTAAAAAGGCAAAAATTGAGTTTTTATTTCATTTTTTCTTATAATTTCCAAGTTCTTCAAGAACTGATATGCGGATATTAAAAATATTATGGCACAACAAAGGCGTGTGGTGACCAATGTAGTACCTCATCAGATGGTTAAAACAAATCGCATTGCTCGATCAATGAATGTTAAAGGACGTCCTGGTCTTCCACGATTTGTACCCGCCAAAACAAGACCGTACTCACTTATTATTGGTTGAAGCTCGTCGAAGAAGATTCTGTCTGATGCATCAATACTACTTAGGCTACTTTATTACTATATGTATGTTACTTGGACTATTGTCTTTATACATGGAAAATAAAAAGAAGAAAAAGAGGTCGAAATCAGGGCTGTGGCGGAACAGGTCCAATGGCCGGAACGGAACTAGAACCGAGAAAAAAGCCGGAATTTAACGGAACTATAGCCCTGGTCGAAACCAGGGCTGTAACGGAACAGGTTTAATGGCCGGAATCGGGATCGTCGAGTACGGAACCAAGAAAAAGACCGGAATTTAACGGAACTGGAACGGAACTATAGCCCTGGTCGAAACTAGGGCTGTAGCGGAACAGGTTCAATGTCGGAACCGAGAAAAAAGCCGGAATTTAACGAAACTACAGCCCTGGTCGAAATGCTCCTATTGTCCTTAGCCAACGCGATACCCATATTAATGATATTTTGCCCCGCTATGATGAATATGATCAAAACGCCGGTTCATTTGTATAGCTGATGCTTTTCGCGAAATCTAATCGTTATATGTTAAAGATTATCTTGTTTCGTTGTTTTTATAAAGTTATATTTTGCTTGTTATTGTTTATGGAAATAAAATTGAAAATCTTTGTAGAACAGTGATCTACCATCCATTGATCTCCATGTTACAGAAGGGTACAATTTTCTTTGGGGAAAGACCAAGGCTGCTTTCAAATACATTTATGATGTGAGCGTTTGTTTTTTCAGCTACCCACAAAAATTTTACATACTTTTTTTGAGAATGAACTAAACAACTACGACTGGTTCCTGAAAGCCGATGACGATACTTATGTTGTCATGGAAAATCTGCGTTTCATGTTGCTAGCTTATTCTCCAGATGACCCTGTCTATTTCGGTGTGAGGTTCAAGCCGTTCGTCAGACAAGGGTATATGAGTGGTGGTGCTGGCTATGTGTTAAGCCGGTGCGTTTTTTTTTGTTCTATCTAGCAACTCGATTTATTTTGTTATTTTTCTAGAGAAGCAGTGAAAAGATTGGTGGAGGATGGCTTACCAGATACCCGGAAATGCAGAGGTGGAGAGTATGGTAAGGAAGATATTGAAATTGGAAAATGTCTCGAAAAAGTTGGTGTTGTTGCAGGAGATTCACGCGATAGAAATGTGAGTTCGAAATGCACAAGTTAAAAAGTATGACCATGTCTTGTCCGGCGACAATTTTTGACAAATTTTTTATTTTCGATTTTTTAATTTTTGACAGATTTTTCAATTTGATGATTTTATAATATACAATTTTTATATCCGGAATTTTAGGGCAGGTTTCGATTCTTACCCTTTAGTCCATTGACGCATTTACAAGAAGGTCAGTTTTGAAATTACATTTGTATCAACAATTGATGTAGTTTTTTTCTTCTGTGTGTCAATTTTTGAAAAATCTTGAGAAAGAAGTGAGGGCATTATTTATGCAAATTTCAAATTTTACCATTGATTTTTAGGTGGTAACCTACCTGATTGGTTTTTCGCATACTCTTATTATCCATACAAGCAGGTTTTGGTGTTTCTTTCTTTTGCAAATCGAATCATTTTTTTCTTTTTAGGGCGAAGAATGCTGCAGCGACTATGTCATTTCGTTTCATTACGTCGATAAGGCTACCATTCACACCATCCATGACTTTATCTACCATGTGAGAGCCTTTGGTGTTTCGAACGGTTTTCATATAAAAGAATTTGCCTCTTCAATGAATCTTTCCCTTATTGAAGCAGCACATATGCATGCAAAGAACGTTTCACAGCCGTTGAATTTGGAGACCACTCAATGAAGATCGACCAGTTCTTAGAATATTTTTTAATGGAATTTTATATAGTGTACAGGGTGGTGCAAAAAAAGTGACAAAAATGGTCATTTTTGGGGGCATTTTTTCAAAAAATTTTTTCTAAAAACATCATTTCTAGGGGTAAAAATAGCTGAAAAACTCGAATCTGGCGTCGAAATAATTTTTTGACCCCTAAAATGGCAAAAAGAATGTTTTTTGAGCCCGCAAAAATGCCCCCAAAATGACCATTTTTGCCACTTTTTTTGCACCACCCTGTACTTTGTTTAACATATATTTTTGTGTGTGGATATTTTATATGTAACCTATATATTATATCTAACCTGTAATATAGCTCCTAGCTCCAGTGACGTAACTAGGATTTCGAAAATCTGCATTTACAATTTTGTATTTAAAACATACTTATTCGGATAGCCCATATATGAGTTTGAGCTCAATTTTTTGATCTCACCCCTTGCCTGTAGGGTCAAAAAACACTCAAAGTGGCAAAGTCAATTTTCCGAAAAATCAAAAAAAATTCGCGCGTAAAAGATCAGAAAATGGGGGCAGGAACATCGCGAGCTCAAAAGTGCGTAGTTTTTTTCTCGGAAAATGGCCTCAAAGCTTTGGCTAAGTTTCAGTGGCGCCTCATCATAAAGACTACAGGGTGCGTCAAAATTATCCGGATTTTTTTTTATTTTCACGTCTTTTATATTTATTATATTTTTTAATAATGATAAAATGAAAAGCTTGAAAAATTTGAGAGATGCTATTATTCGTGCGCATGAGCGTGGCAAAAAAACAGGTCGAAATTGCAGAATTTCTTGGAATATCAACGAACACTGTCAACGATGCCATCAAACGATAAAAGAAACTGGAAACAATGAAGACCGGAAGGGAAGAGGTCGAAAGAAAACTGCAAGAAGCCGAAAGAACGTCCAGTGCGCTAAAGGAATGATCAAGCGAAACCCCACAACCCGAGCAAACTCAACCCGAAAATTGGCTAAGAAGCTGGATGTGTCTGAAGCAAGCGCAAGACGAATCTTGAAAAAAGACCTGAATTTGAAGCCTGGTCAAGATCATCGACAATTTCCCCAAGCGTCTGAAAGCTTGCATCGATGCCAGGAGTGGACATTTTGAATAGATATTGTTGTTGTCAATTGTTATGTTTTGAATAAATATTGTTGAAAAATGAGAAAATTCAAAAAATCAGGATAATTTTGACGCACCCTGTAGATTGTAGTTCTTCAGCATTCTCATAGTTCATATTAACGGACCGCAAAAATTTTTGCTCAAAATCGAATTTTTTTTTCTCAAAAATCGAAATTTTAGCTCAAAATCGATTTTTGAGAGAAAAAAATTCGATTTTGAGCAAAAATTTTTAATTTTTGCTTTTGAGCAAAAATTTTTAATTTTTGCTCAACGCTCTAAACTAAAAATAATTGTAGTCTGCTCCAAAAAAAGAACATGCAGCCACGAAACCGTAGAGTCACGCATGTTCTTATCGGTTGCTATGCGTTGCTTTACGAATGAAACATATTTGCGATGCGATCTTTTTCTTATTTTTGCCAACTGGTTTGTTGGACTTCGAATATATGTTTTCTTTGCATGTAATCATTTGTACTCTATTTGAGTAATTTTGAATAGATTTATTTTATAAATGAATCAAATATACCATTTATGACTAAAGTTGTGTGTTATGAAAAATAAGTGCGATCGATAATAGTCGTTAGGACGAGATGCCTGTCGAGTGAGAAAAACTATCAACTGGTTCGTGGATACATGTTTTTTTTGGAACAGACTACAATTATTTTATTTTTATGTTAGAGCTTAAGTGTTATATGTATTTTTATTACATGTCAAATTTCTCAAGGGGGTAAGAATTAAGGACTAATCTCTGAAATTTTTTTTGCCAAAACAGCCTATATAGGGGTAAAATCATGCGAAAAATCGATTGCGCGCATTCCCGAAGCTTGAAAACGCTTCCCTGATTCATGGAAATAGATGTGTGTGTTCAAGCGAAAATCGAAAAATTTTCAAATTTCTCCCTCAAAATCATATTCCTGGGGGTAATTTCATGCGGGGAATCGATTGCGCGTATTCTTGAATCTTGAAAATGCTTCCTTGACTCTGATTCAGGGAAATAAGAGTGTGTATTGAAGCGAAAATCGAACATGTACTAATTTCCCTGAATCAAGGTCAAGGAAGTATTTTCAAGATTCGGGAATACGCGCAATCGACTCTCCGCATGAAATTACCCCTAGAAATATGATTTTGAGGGAGAAATTTCACAATTTTTCGATTTTCGCTTCAATACACACACTCAAAAAATCCAAAAAAATTCCTTGACCGTGTTTTGGGCATTTTTTGACCTCAAAACCCATGTTTTTAGACTGTGTAGTTTATAAAACATGGGTTTTGAGGTCAAAAAATGCCCAAAACACGGCCAAAGAAATTTTTTTTGGATTTTTTGAGTGTGTTTTTTGGATTTTTCAGCCAAAATTACAAGGTCATTCTTAAAAAATTTTCTACTCAACCCTACTTTAAACCCCCTCAAAAAAAATTTTTCTTTCAAACTGTAAAACAAATATTTTTTCAATTTTGATTTGTCTGCCGGAAATGCCCTTCATAAAATGTGTGAAATCTCGTCTGTGTAATCTGAAGAAAAATGATTAAATCCGTCCCTCTTTCTCTAGATGAAGTGTTGGCTGGATAAATAAAAAATGTTTCCTAATAGACAAATTTCTATTGATGTGGTGTATGGCGTCTTGGCTGGAAGACGATGATGAGTGCGTAAAATCCCATTATGGAATCAAATTTGTCGTGTTGGGCGAAAGTTGCGACTTTTTGAAATTGGTTCTTTGCGTGATGTCTGTTAGTAGGGGTGGCCACGGATGCGTTCGGATAGCAGAAACAGTTGTTACACACGACTTTACGAATTAGAATCCATACAAGTTTTTTAGAATCCGTACGCATCCGGGCAATGTTTTGGGTTATTGAAACGAAAACCCTGATTCAGGGTTTTCGTTTCAATAACCTAAAACAATGTTCAAATTGGATAAATTTGGTGTCGTTTTGCTCGTCTCGTTGAGCTAGAAAGAATGCTGTCTTTGTTTTTAAATACACTCAATAGTTAAGCGTTTTTTTAATATAAAAAATATTCGTTTTTGACGAAATTTTCAATTTTTAACGAATTTTACGATTTTTAACGAATTTTTCAATTTCTCCGGAGACACCAATTGTTGAATAGTATCGATTTCATTTCTAAATTTTCATTAGTTCAATATATATAGGTCAAAAATCGTTCGCGATCCATTTCTCCATCTGGTTTGTTTGAATAATCAGATATGATGTTTTGCATCAATACTTGTCTTTTAACTCGTTTTTTAAAGGGGAGAACAATCGGAGCCGGTTCTCCGAAAATTTTTTTTTGAAAATTAAAAAAAACATTCTTAAGGGTAGTTTTATGGGGGAAATCGATTCCGCGCATTTTCGAAGCATGAAAACGTTTCCTTGACCCTGATTCAGAGAATGGGGTGGGTGTATTGAAGCGAAAATCAAACATTTTCGGATTTTTATGAGAAAAACGTCGATTCTTAAGTTTTTCTAGGCGGGGGAATCGATTGCGCGTATTATCGAACCTTGAAAATGCTTCCCTGATTCAGGGAAGCGCTATTTTTTAAAAGCGAAAATTTGACGATCCTCATACTGGTCAGCCCGTCGTTTTTTGATGATGATGAACTCAAACGCATAGTTCCCTGAATCAGGGTCAGGGAAGCATTTTCATGGTACAGGAATACGTGCAATCGACCCCCCCCCGCCTAGAAAAACTCCTAGACCGCTGGTTTTCCGACGAAAATTCGAATTTTTTTCATTTTCGCTTCAATACACCTCCCCTTTCCCTGAATCAGAGAAGCATTTTCAAGGTTCAGCCATGCGCGCAATCGATTCCTGAGCAGTTTTTTCATAATTTTTTCAATTTTTGACGATCTAGGAAAATCTATTTCGCCAAAATTCGACGCAACGCACAAAAGCCGTGGTCAAATTTGCTTTAAAAATTTGAACATTTTTGTGTATTGAAGCGAAAGGATTGAAATTATTGATCAACCCAATATCATTGCAATTGAAAACATGTATTTGATTTTCCACGTCATACCATCTTTTTTCTCATTTGCCGGCGTCGTGTTACTAATATAAAAAATCGATCGTTTCATATTTCAATTAGAGAAAAAATTGGTTGTACTATTTAGCAAATATCATCATTATACCATTTTTGCTCTTTCAATAACAAAGGAAGTGCTTTTTCAAACAATCATACGCGAGAATCCCTTTCATGCACACTCCCTTTCATCTCCTTTTTTATCTTTTATGACAATTTATGCGGTGCACTTAAACGTGGTTGTATTGATTTTTGCTTAGTTAGCTTATAGAATTATAATAAAAATTGTTTTGTATTATACTTTTCGTGGCGAAATGCATATAAAGTGTCTCTGCTATGTAGCGTAGTGGAGAAAAAGGAAGCCGATCGTATGATCTGGCAAGTTAAAGGACCAGTCCAGTCGGAAAAAAGTTGTCCAATTTTTGTTGATATTCGGAAAGATCATGAAAAATGGAGCATTTTTTGTTTTTACGGCATGTTCTGAATCGTTGTAGTTTTCGAGAAAATTGCGTTTGAAATTTTGAATTTGTGTACATGTTTTCGTTGTAATACACAAACTTTTTTGATTTTTTGCGGACAAATATTTTCAATTTTTTAAATATTTTTCGATTTTTTCAATTTTTGCATCGATTTTTTCAATTTTCATAAAATGAACATTATAGCAATTTTTTATAGCTAAATAAGACGAACAAATTGACATCAAAATTATCTAATTTGAAAACTGTTTTAGGTTATTGAAACGAAAACATGAATCAGGGTTTTCGTTTCAATAACCCAAAGCATTGTTCAAATTGGATAATTTTGGTTTCATTTTATTCGTCTCATATAGTTATATAAAAATAACGAATGTTTTTTAATGAAAATTTTAAAAATCGGTATGAAAATTGATTTTTTTAAAAATAATTTTCGTTTCAATACACAGATCAAATTCAAATAGGGTTGCATTTTTGACCGGTCAATTGACCGATCAAACGAGGTCATTTCACTTTTTTATTATTTTTTAGAACTTTTTTGCAAAAAAAAGTTCTTTGTGTCTGGCTTTTCTGTCGAACTTATCAAAGAGCAAAAGCTTAGTGAAATGACTTTTTGCTGATTCACCCCTAATCAGCAATAGGTCATTTCACAAAGTATTTGCTCTTTGATCAGTTCGAGAGAAAGGCCAGACACAAAGAACTTTTTATTATTATTTTTTTAGAACTTTTTTTCAAAAAAAAGTTCTGTGTCTGGCTTTTCAGTCGAACTTATCAAAGAGCAAAACTTAGTGAAATGACCTTTTGCTGATTCGGCTAAAAAAAAAGAATTTGACCGTCAATTGACGTCAAAGCGGTTAATTGACATTTGACCGATCCGATCAATTGACTGCGATGCAACCCTAAATTCAAATGATGTCAATCCCTTCGCTTCAATACACAAACTCGTTTAAATTTTTTATGCAATTTTATTTTGCAAATATCTCCGAAGGGTTAACGATTTGGAATTTACTTCCAACGCAAAAGTTGATCGCCCCAATTTGAACTTAAAAAATTCTGTTCAAAACTGGCCGGGTCCTTGAATGCATTTCGCCCATGAAACGGATAATATGGCTGTTCTTTCTTAGACTTGGGCGAAACAGAACTAGTGATGAGGACGGTGTACGTAAATTTACGAATAATAGGAATATTGTGTATAACTTTTGGCGCCGTTACTTTTCTTATAGTCTCACAGTATGGAGTCGCCTCTATGACGGATGCGGAACATCGTCCTGCAGGCCGTGTACCCGTAGCTCGAGATTTAAATGTGAGGGCTAAATTAACGAATGAAAATGAAGCAGTTCAAAAATTGGATGAAGTGATAAAAACTAAAGAAGTAAAAGAAGAAGAATCTGCGCAAAAACCTGTTGAGTTAGATAAGAATCTGGATGAGATGAAAGGTAAAAAGAGTAGGATTCAAATTTAACAAAATAGCTTTTTAGAACAAGAAAAAGACCAGCAGCGTGAAATCCTACCAAAACCACTTAATCCAAGTCCAGCAGAAGAAACTGATGGTAAAAATATAATAGTCTAACGCGAATGTTGGTGCTACTACACAATAAGGGGACACCCACGTGAAAAAATTTTCGAAAATTTTTTCTGAAAATGACACCCCTAGGGGGTAAAAATTGAAAATTCGTTAAAAATTAAAATTACATAAAAAGTTGAAAAATTCGAAAAAAATCTCAAAAATTCCTCAAAAATCGTTCAAAAAAAGTCTCAAAAATCGAAAAATTCATCAAAAATTGAGAATTCGTTAAAAATTGAAAATTATGTCAAAAATTGAAAATTTCGTCAAAATTTAAAAATTCGTTAAAAATTTAAAAATTCCTCAAAAATCGAAAATTTCGTCATTTAAAAAAATTGTGGGGGAGCGAGGCCAAGTAAAAAAATTTTCGAAAAATTTTCTGAAAATGACACCCCTAGGGGGTAAAAACTTTCCGAATTTAACATTTACGAAGCGAAAAAATGCTTCCCCGATTCAGGGGAAGGCCTGTGTATTGAAGCGAAAAGTCGCAAAAAATCGATTTTTCGACTTTTCGCTTCAATACACAGGCCTTCCCTGAATCAGGGAAGTGTAGCCCCTTCTCTATCTTTTAATATTACTCGAGAAATGTCTGTTTGTTTGTCTGTTTGTGTCACCGAATTTTGTAACCTTAAGTCCAATCCCGTTACGGCTAAGATTTTTGGAAAGGACTCGGGGAGAGAAGAAAAACGACACCCAAATCGTGGTGGTACCCCCTTTTGAAAAAATTAAAAAATCAATTTTTTCATTTTCGCCTTTTATGCTTTAGTATGTGATCAGAATGAAAGAAACTCGTCGCAATGCTTTAATGGCATAATGAGTAAGGTGTTAGTTTCTTAGGCGGAAAGGTTCAGGTTCGATCCCTTCTCCCGTCGGAACGTTTTTGCATTTTCATAAAAAAATTTTAAAATGGGTTAAAATTATAAAAAACTTCTTTAAAAAATAGGATAAAAATTTAAAAAATTCATAACAAATTGAAAAATAGTGTCAAAATTAAAAAATGGGTTAAAATTTTAAAATTTTTTACAAATAGGAACTCGGAAGCAATCGAAGAAGGGCGGATGACTTAGTGCTCGGATAGGAAAATCTTCTCTCCCCTCCGAGCGCGATAGCGCTCGGTCCCCCCCCCCAGTTTATTGTAAAAAATNAACCACTTAATCCAAGTCCAGCAGAAGAAACTGATGCCATGAGAAAAGAAAAGATCCGTGAGATGATGAGGAGCGCGTGGGTTGCTTATAGAAACTATTCGTGGGGCGCCAATGAACTCAAACCGATTGCCAAAACTTCACACAATCAGAATATTTTTGGTGGCTCGGGTATGGCAGCAACGATTGTTGATGGCGCAGATACATTGTACATCATGGGGCTAAAAGAAGAATACGAACAGGCGCGAGACTTCATCCGCGACAATTTCGATATCAAAAAAGCCACCGGCCAGTTGTCCGTCTTCGAAACAACCATACGTTTCGTCGGTGGCTTGCTAACCATGTATGGGCTAACAAAAGAAAAATTTTATCTGTAAGTACAGCATGACACGTTTCAAAAAAATCCGAATTTGACATTGACGAAGATAAAAAATGCTTCCCTGATTCAGGGAAGGCCTGTGTATTGAAACGAAAAGTCGCAAAAATGCGATTTTTTTTTTGCACAAAAAGCATTTTTGCGACTTTTCGCTTCAATACACAGGCCTTCCATGAATCAGGGAAGCATTTTTTCGCTTCGTAAATGTCAAATTCGCATGACGCTTCTCAAAAATGAAGAAAAAACTCTATTTTTAGCGATAAAGCCAAATCGGTTGCTGACGTGCTTCTACCAGCTTTTAATACCCCCACCGGAATAGCCAAGTCTTTATTGAGCCCAGGAGGGTCGGCTTCAAATTATGGATGGGCGGGTAGTTCTTCCATACTCGCCGAATTTGGTACCCTTCATTTGGAGTTTGCATATTTGACAGAAGTGACTGGAGATCCGGTTTATTTGGAAAAAGTACAGAAAATACGAGATACTCTTGATAAAGCTGATAAACCCGATGGGCTATACCCAACATAGTATGTCTATTAGTTTAGGGGAACAAGTACTGACCCTGAATCAGGGAATCTAAGTGCGTGTATTGAAGCGAAATCGAACATTTTTAGATTTTCTGCCTGAAAATGATCTTTCTGGGGGTAAATTTATGCGGGGAATCGAGTGCGCACATTCCCGAAGCTTGAAAACGCTTTCCTGAATCAGGGAATTTTTTCAATTTTTTAAGTTTTTGTGTATTGAAACGAAATCCTGCGAATTCGAATTTTCAATTGCCTACGCACTATCTTTTTAAGGCTGGGTGGCAAACTTTTCATTTTTTGTAATTTTAAGCACCACTAGGAACAAGTTCCCCCCAATCAAAATTATTTTATAGCATGTCAGCAGAAACAGGAAGATTTGCAAACAACCATGTTTCTCTTGGTGCTTTAGGTGATAGCTTCTATGAATACCTAATCAAATCCTGGGTTATGAGTGGAAAAACCGATGAGCAAGCCTTGAGAATGCACAAAGCTGCATCGGATGCCATTCAAAAGAAGTAAACTTTGTTTTTTTATAAGGGGCCATCCAGGGGTCATCTATTACGTTATCATGTTGGGGGGGGGCATCCCTCTCTACAAAAAGTTGATAACACTCGTGCATTTTTGATAACGTTAGGGGGCAGCCTTCTCCACAAAAAGTTGATAACGCTAGTGCATTTTTTGAGAAAAAATCAAGCTCTGTATAACTGAGATTGATTTTCCCGCCAACACGACCACGCAGGGATGCATGTTTGCGGGAAAATCAAGCTCACAAGGAATGGTCAACTGGTGAAACGGGGCTATGAAAAAACGACGTATAATTGAGCTTGAAAAGTTGATAACGCTAGGGGGGGGGGGGGGGAAAAAAATTGATAACGTAATATCTGGACAGCCCCCTAAACTGTAACTACCCATTTTTAGGATGGTGTTCACATCAAAGAAAGGCTTGCGTTACGTAGCAGAACTTCGGGGCGGATCCCCCGAACATAAAATGGGTCATCTAGCTTGTTTTGCTCCTGGCATGTTTGCCTTAGAGGCGCATTATGAAACGAATAGTGAAAGAAAGGCCACAGTTATGGGACTAGCTGAAGATTTAGCTAATACCTGTCATGAGTCATACATTCGATCCGAAACGAGGATTGGCCCAGAGATGTTCTATTTCACTGACTCCTATGAAGCTATCACTCAGTAAACTTGTGCACTACTATGTATAACTAATGTATAACGAATTTCAGAGGCGGTGATAGTGGGTATATTCTAAGACCGGAGGTTTTGGAAGGCTTTTTCTATTTGTGGAGACTCACGGGTAAACAGAAGTATAAGGATTGGGTCTGGGATGGAATCTCAGCAATTGAGAAGCATTGCCGAATCGATTCTGGTGGTTATGCTGGATTGAAAAATGTTTATAAGCCACAAGATGGGCATGATGATGTTCAACAAAGGTTTGGAAAAAATACGAAAATTAAAAAATTGAAAAAATCTAAAAAAATTAAACAAAGTTTAACACAAATATATAACAAATGCAGTTGTACAACCCCGGTACCCCCAGTAAAATTCGACCGGGAGTAGGTCATAGGGTAGGGGGGAGGGTGGGTCATGGGGTGGGAAGGAGGTAGGTCTTGAGGTGGAAGGGGGTAGGTCATCGGTCCCCGGTGGCTCCCTTCTAAAAAAAGGTCGCTAAACTACGGGAGGGGGTCATAAAAACAAAAACTTCGGACCGGGGTCTGTGCAACTGTGATAACAAAGTTTAGTTTCTTCCTCGCCGAAACACTGAAATATGCCTATCTTACGTTCGCTGATGATGCTATCCCGTTGGATCGCTGGGTAACACCAATCTGCTTTTTTAAAAATTTTTATCAACTCATGTTTTAGGTTTTCAATACGGAAGCACACCCACTTCCCATCAAGAATGCACCGATCTCGCCATAAATTTGTGCCTATTTCTTAGACGGATAGTGTGTGATTTTTGTTCCTATTACGGGTTTTTTTGCTCAATAGTATATTATAGTTTCGTTGTCAAATTTCCATGCAAGTCAAATTGTGTTAGGGTTAATTTTTAACCTCTTTAATTTGTTGTGATATATATTCCGGTGATAAAAATTTTATTTTTAAGTAAAATGTTAAAATAAATCATTTTTAAAAATTTCAATTTAACCCCATCCACTAAATGAGTCATAATTTTCCGAAAACTTGAAAGCCCAAAACAGGGTGTATAACAAAAACCGGAATTTGGGCGATTTTTTCATGATTTTTTTTCTTTTCATTTTGTGTGCTGGGCCATGAAGTTGAAAATAAGTCTCGTCTGTAAAAATTGCTTTTGTAACCAAATCTTCACCTCTATCCAAAAGTGCTTGACATAATCGAACTCGCTTTTCTTCAATGGCTCCTGCGCCAGCTCTATTTGACTTGGATAGCTTATGGACTTTGACCTTCTTAACATTTTTGAAATTCCTCGATTTCGCTATTCGTTGAACTGATCTAAAGGATCAAATTTCACTTCAATATACACACCTGATCAAATTTCGCTCCAATACGCACACCCTGATTCAGGGTCAGGGAAGCGTTTTCAAGCTTCGGAAATGCGCGCAATTGATTTCTCGCATAAAAATTAGCCCCCAAAAAGATTTGTAAGGCCATCCGTCTCTTTGGCCAAGCGAGCTTGCTGCAATAGAATTCTTCCTGTTGGGATGGCTCCATTTGCCTTGAAGCAGTGTATTTCATCGTCTTTGGAACCATCAACTGCATTCGTTATTCCATAGACCTTAAAACAAGTGTATATAACCTCTTGAAAGGCAGAAAATCTAAAAATTTTCGATTTTCGCTTCAATACACACACCCCGATTCCCTGAATCAGGATCAGGGAAGCGTTTTCAAGCTTCGGGAATGTGCGCAATCGATTCCTCGCATAAAATTAGCCCTAATAGTCATTTTTGGAAAAAATTTTTGGGTCGAAAAGACATGAAAAAATCGCCCAAATTCCGGTTTTTGGATACACCCAGTAATTTAATTCACCTTTCAATAATCAATTAGACAAATATACTTCATTGTTACTCCATGAATCAACTAGTATCGTGTCTTGTCCAATCGATTTTATAAACCTTGACAGGACTTAAAGAAACCGTTTCGCCCACTGTGTAGTATTTGTATTATGTCATATCTCCGATCTTGAACAGTGAAACCGGAGAGAGACAATCGATTGCGGCAAAGAATGAAAGAGCAAGAAAAAACCGTGCGTCTATTCTATAGCGGCAGCTCGAACAGCAAAAAATTATAGGGAGATGAATCATCCCATAGGACGTCACCCTGTTGAAGAGAGATAGAGTAGAATAGACAACATGCGACCCTATTTTTTCGACAAGCATATAACAGGGAAACTTTTCTGTATGTTTTATAGACTTTTTAACGATCTGTCAATTCAATACAAATCAATAGATGACGAATGAAGAGCTTTATTTTTTATTGAATGTTTTCAAAATGGTCATTTTTATTTTATTTTGTCAATGTTTATTTTCTAGGTTGCGTTCAATCTAAAAATGTCTAACTTTGCCTGATTTTCAATAAAATCGTGTTTATTGAATTGGGGGTACACGGCGTTCAAAACTGAGAAAAAAGTCTTCAAAAAACATAATCGTTTCAATACAAATTTCTATTGAAATTCAGGGAATTTGCACTGAATTTTTTATTGAAAAAATCAAAATTTTTAAAAAGTTTGCGAAGCTTTTCCTCGTTTCTATTTTCTATAATTTTGGTCTTAAAATTTTCCTCAAATGTTGAAAAATAAAGTTATGAGCGATTTTTTGAAAATAATTTTTTTCTGCCCGAGTTAGAGGCAAAAATGTTGATTTTTTAACATTTTTAACACAAATT
>OZJO01010662.1:0-32857 GCA_900406225.1 Acrobeloides nanus
CATGAGCCTGCATTAAATTTGATGATTCAAAGGAGTTAAAGAGCACAAAAGATTATTCCTCTCTGCATATAATCTTAAAAACGCACCCTTTGATAATGATAAATTACAATTTGATAATGATAAATTATTTTCCATTAAAAAAGGCTTAGTTTTCGAATTAAAGAGCAATGATCTACAGGGTGGTCCAGTCAAACCCGCTCACCTCAATACTACTGGTTTAATGCAAAAGTCCTATAGGTCGATTCAGGCTGATTAAAGTTGTTATATTGTGATTTCGGCTACTAATGACCAAAATAAAAGTTATAGATCTCATTAAAACGCACAACTTTTGTGAATATTACTTTTTATCGAAGCCTAGTAGAAAGTTTTTTAAAGTGCATTTAAAAAAGGTTACGAAATTGCATGCATCTCGATCATTTTCGGTCAAGAAAATGATACAATGTGATTTTTGATAAATTTTATAGCCATTTTTGAACGAAATTTTTTAGAAGAAAAATTACATCGTTGTCTAGCCTGCCTGTCGAACTTATCAAGGAGAATAAATTTCATGAGCATATAATGAGGGCAAAAGGTCTCCTTGATAAGTTCGACAGCCAGGCTAGACAGGCTGCACGTTATCAGTTGCGCCGCGCTCGGCACGACTTTAGCAGTTGTGCCGTTCCACTACGGCACGACATTAGCAGTTGTACCGGCACAAATCAGCGGTGGCACAACGTTAGCAGTGTCTGCACGACGTTAAGAATAAAAATTACATCGTTGTCTAGCCTCGCGACACGACCGGCACAACGTTAGCAGTTGTGCCGGTCGTGCCGTGAGTTATGCCGCGTTGTAAAACGGCGGCACAACTGATAACGTGCAGCTACAACGATGTAATTTTTCCGTTTCCAATCTTGCGTTTCCAGTTTTGCGTCAATTGCGGTTGTGACATCGAATTTACCATTTTTTCCATTTTTCTCGAGTTTTTACTAAAGTATTTGCCAACGATCTTAATTAAAGTTGTTTCTACATCCATTTTGGACACTTTTAGCAAAAAAATTTTGGAAAAATTTTTTACGTGGTGGTCTCTAATCCAATTTTTTGAAAAGGAGTGAAAAAAAATCGATTTTTAAGGTTTAAATTTAATTTTTGTGCTCAAATCATCTACTCTTTAAGCGGGATTTTTTTGGGAAATATCTGAGAGACTTCGAAAAATATTTCTAAAAAAAATCTCGTTCAAAAATGGCTATAAAATTTATCAAAGATCAAATTTTATCATTTTCTTGACCGAAAATGATCGGGATGCATGCAATTTCGTAACCTTTTTTAAATGCACTTTAAAAAACTTTCTACTAGGCTTCGATAAAAAGTAATGTTCACAAAAGTTGTGCGTTTTAATGAGATCTATAACTTTTATTTTGGTCATTAGTAGCCGAAATCACAATACATCACAATGTATAAACAACTTTAATCAGCCGACCTATAGGGACTTTTGCATTAAACCAATAAAAAGAACCAACATATCTCTGTGTTCACATTTAAAATCGTTGGATAGGGTGATTTCAATGCGAAATTTTATAAAGAACAACTTTGTAGAACGTCACATTTTTCAGAAAACTCATTTTATGGGTCAAAAATTCGATTTTTTTTAGATTTATGGTAGGCGGGTTTGACTGGGCCACCCTGTATTTAATCAAAAAATGGTATCATTCATATTTTGGAAAATATGAAAGGCATTTATTATTCATATTTTTGAAAATATGAAAGGCATTTCCAAAAAATCGAAACATTATATAAAGAGATGTTATCGTGTAATACTTTAAGTCTGTATATTAGTAATGAAGTCAGCACTTCTGGTTTTTTCTTTTTTATTCGTAGCTCTTAATGCTGCAGTCGTGAATCGAAATTTGCGTAGGTTAAATATATTTCTATTAAAACTGAGACCAAAATTTAGCTCAAATTCTTGATACTCCTACTGATACCCCACCATGCTCAACAAACGCATCGAGTGCCTATGTCGATATAATACTGGTGATCGATACAAGCGCTAACATGGGTACTTCCAATCTTCGGAAAGTGTGTCTTTATAGTCTGTTTCACGAGAAGATAGAAAAAGTTGCATCCCATAGTGCAGTGAATAAACGCAATCACACATAGGCTAAGGGTCACCCAACAAAATTTTTATGAGTTACCCTCCCCCCTGCGTTACCGAGTTACCCACCCTAATTGGGCGGGGTTGCCTATATGTAAACCCAATTCGAGAGCAAAAAGTTGGGCGTATTTTGAGTGGCTAAATTTGCTAGCCCTCCATCTTGTAAGTATGATGTTATCCCCTTCTTTAGATTAGCACAACACTATCTTTGGTCTTGCCAAAATTCACTATTGGTCAACAAGTTAACCTAACCCAAGGTTTCCGAAATACTCGCATTGCCGTCGTTACATATGATACCCAAGCGACTATTGCCGCTAACTATACCGATATTAACAGTGTCAATGATTTGACAAAACTTTTAAATGGGCTTTCTGCGTCGAACAGCCAAGAAGCGAATTTATATGAGTAAGTTTTTAAAAATTGGAATTAAAAAAAAATCCATTTTTAGTGGCATAACCAAAGCTTTTTACTTGCAAACAAATTGTAGTGATATTAATACTTGTCAAGAATCATATGCCTTCAGGAGGCCAGCTGCCATGATTGTATTTGCTGCATCTGCAAAGTAAGATCGTACGGTACGCAGCCTAATAGGGTCTGAGAGAAATGTTTACAGGATGCTCAAAAATGGCTATTTTGCGATTTTTTCAAGTTTTTTTTTAATTTTCACCAAAATAATCCCATGGGGGGGGGGGTTTCTATACGAGGAATCGATTGCGAGCATTGATGGACATTGAAAACGCTTCCCTGCCTCTGATTCAGGGAAAGATGTGTTTATTGACGCGGAAATAGTCAAAGAAGCGTTTTCAAGGTCCGGAAATGCGCAATAAATTTCTCGCATAGAAGCACCCGCCTATAGGGTTTTGGTGAAAATTAAAAAACTTGAAATTTTTTGAAAAAATCATAATTTCCTCATTGTTTTCGCTTACTTGTCTTCATTTTATTGGTCTCTCATCAATCGTTGCAATACTCGCGTCATCATTTTACGGCAATTTGTAAAAGTACAACTGCGCCGAACGGGGCACCAAACGGGGCGCCGAACACGCCTAAGGGTCCAAATTAGGCTTAGGCCTAAGCCTAATTGAGACCCTTTGGCGTGTTCGGTGCCCCGTTCGGCGCAGTCGTACTTTTAAAAATTGCCCATTTTACTCTTTTTTTTATTCAAATTCAAACTTGCGTGAGTACTAACACGAAAAGCCTGATTTGTTGTAACATTGTAAAATAAAGTGACAGGTCGACTGATTGTCGATGCAACTAAATCTTAGAAGTTCATTCACAACCAAAAGCGACTTGAACAACTACTATTTTGATCTTGCAAGTTGCATTAGCGATCAATGGAATTTTGTGCTTTGTAAATTGGAATTCTTGGGATAAATGTATAAAAGATAACTTCCACTTTGGTTGAAAGGTTTACTGGAACCGAAGTTTTATTGTTTCTCGTCACTTTTCTTGAGAAATTCGGAAACCTTTACTATCAAATGGACCCAGCACGCTCCCACTTAGCACAAAGCACCCGCCTATAGGGTTTTTTGGTGGAAATTAAAAAACTTGAAAATTTGTGAAAAAATCGCAACATTGCATTTTTGGGGCACCCTGACATTCAAATTTTTGGGCAAAACCTTATGATTTTTCTCAAAAGTTTGGTAAAATTTTAACAGTTGTAACAAAACGTTATTTGAGCTTATAAAACCTAATTTAAGCTCAAATAGTGTGTCCTTGGTGCCAGGCCTAGTTGCCGAAGCAGACTTTTTTGATGACGGAACTGTCATAACTGTCAACTTCAATACTGCAGATCAAGACCTAACAAATTTGCTAAAAAACATCACCTGGGTGCATTATATAAAAGCTCAGATGTACAACTTTTCGAGCACGAGTAATACACTAACAAGAGATCTGGAATGGGCTATACTACAAGGTAATTTTTTTATTCTTCAAAATTCACGAATTTATATTAGCTAATTGCTATTGTGGAGATGTTAGTGGCATAAATACTATTTATTATGATCAGGCCAATAATAGATACTCCAGATATGCTGAATGTATGTTTTTGGACACGTATGCAGAACAACAATACCCTAATGATACTATTGACATGTGTGCTTGGTCTGCGTTGCAAGTTATCCCGGCGTTTGTTTTGACAAAGCAAAGAGAAATCTTTGTTCAACGTAAGTATGTGCAGGGTGATTCAAAAGTTCGTGGACACTTTTATAATTTATAACAACCAACACAAAATAACGAAGTAACAACGAAACTTATTCACAATATCCTCACTGAGCTTCAATGCACGCGTTTAGTCGCTTCAGAAAATCATCAATGACTTTTCTTAACGTTTCAAGTGGGATTTCTTCCCAAGCCTTAAAAAGAGCGCATTTCAACGATTCCACGGTTTTGTGAGCTTTTGCACAGGCTTTGGCTTCCAAAATGCTTCAAATGGAGTAGTCCAAGGCATTGAATTCTGGAGTAGAAGATGGCCATTCATCCTTCTTGATGAAATCCACATGGTTGTCATGAAGCCATTGTTGCGTGCATGATTGGTGCTGCGTCTTGAAGCAGAACCCAAGGACGATCGTCGAAGAGTTCTTCGGCCGTTTAGTGTTTATGCCACTATATTGTATCATTCACTTTTAGATGTTTGGATGAGTAATAATCCTTTTACTGGTAATTTGGATTACCCATTTTACTTTGGCTTGCACCAAAACAATCAGTCACAATGGTCTTTTTACAATTATGACAAAACCGAATTTCCAGTAAGCACATTTTAGCTTATATGACCAGTCTACTATTTTATTTTATGTGTCCTCTTACACAAATTGGGGGAAAAGCTATCCAAATAGCACAGATAGATGTGCAATTCTTGACTCGACTGATGGAAAATCTCTAGTATGGAAAAATTATGATTGTAATACAGAAGCAAGTGGATTAGGCATGGTTCTTTGCCAGGGTAAAGCATGCGATGCTTCAAGTCTTGTCTGTTGTGAAGCTTGTATCAGCGAAAGTATATCATATGATAAGAAGCAAAAAATTCGAACAAAGAACCGTCATATTAGGCACATGAAGATGGTCAATGGAAAAGCTGTTCGTATAGGTTAAAGAATTGTTTTTATTATATTTTAATAAATATACATGTTAAAAAATCGTATGAAACAATCATATACAGTAGCGCAAAAAAGTGGATTGACACCTATGAAACATTAAATAGTTTTGAGTAAAAAATCGAATTTTTGACCCCCAAAATAATTTTTCTGGGAAAGTGATGTTCTAGAAAGTTGTTCCCCATAAAATTTCGCGATTAAATTATCCATCTCCGTCAATGTTTAAATATAGAAATGGAAGTCGAGCGCAATTACGATTATCTCGACAACGATAACGATTCAGAATTTACTGTAAAAACAAAAAATGCTCCATTTTTCATGAATTTCCCGAATAAATTATGGCAAATTATTTTTTAAAAATTTTTCGTAAAAAAGTTTAACTTTTTGGCCATCTCTAGCCCCTCCCGCCACAGAACACTAGCCTCCACGTTGAGGGCACTCCCAAAAAAGGCTTTTCATTTTCTCTGTCTCATTTCTCTGCCTCATGATATAGGGCATTAGGCGTTTGGTTATCGCGACGATTACGGGTCATTGGTTACCGAATACGGTTATGCGGTCATCGGTTACAGGCATATGGTTACTGTCGTGGTATAAAAAATTTATAGGGGACTAGGATAATTTAAATTTTTTCAAAATTAAATATCCCGAACTAGTGGGTTGTCTACATGAAATTTTTTTTCAAAAAAAATTTTCATGTAGACAATCTCCTCGTTCGGGAATAAATTTAATTTTGACAAGATTAAAAAATTATTCTGGTCCCCTACAAATTTTGATCAAAAATTTCTTTCATTAATTTTCAATACCAAGCGTGAAATGAATCATTAAACTTTTATTATCAAATATAAAAAATCATATATAGAAAATGGAAATAAAAGGGGTTGCAGATCTGGGCTCAATCTCGGTCGAAAAATTTTTCTTTCAAAAAGTGACTTTTTAAGGGTAATTTTATGCGGGGAACAAGAATCTGACGTCAGATTTTGATTTTGACCTATCCTTCACGACCACACAAGGATGCCGAATTATAAAATCATTAAAATAAGGTCAAATTGACCAATTGAGGACACTAGGGGTAGGTTTTCGGCTATGAGGAGCACGAATATGGCATTTTAGAGTGTCACTACCACTCAGGGATGCCTAACCACAACTATGCAATCGTTATAATAAAGTATGAAAATTTGATATTTCTAAGAAAACAAGGTGAAGAAGAAGGAAAATCTTTATTATAACGATTGCTGTGGTAGGCATCCCTAAGGGCACCAAGCGTTTGGTTACAGCTACCGATTCTAAATTCAAAATTATTCAAATTTCCACTGGTTGAAAAAATTTCTACTTAAAACAGGTAAAATATTCACGGTGGAGCGTGAAAAAAAGATATTCGGGGATTCTCTCCACGCCTCAAAAAAAGCAAAATAATAAATTTTTATCAAAAATTTTGTTAATTTTTATTTTTCTAAACTAGAAGAAAATCCGGGTTTGATCATTTTTGGTGGGGAAATTTCATTAGGAAGTTGGGTTTGGAAAAATCCTATAGTCAAGGCTTGTTCATCAACACATTTGCCAAGAGTTTGTTGCTGAGTTTGATGAAATTCGAAATTTTTCCCGATTTGATGATTTTCCACATTTGGTTTTATACTAGTTTTAATCTGGACATAAACTCTGTAGATGAAAGCCGAACACGCCATACTAATCATTACTAGTATGCTCAAGACGCGAAGCACAGATGGAAAATCTTGGATCTTACGACTATTTTCGCAATAGTAATGATAATAATAACCGTTAATTTGATCACATTTGTGTTTTTCATTCGGGTTATCGGCTATTCTGATTATCTCAGTTAGGATAATTATGAGTACTGCCAAGCCAATAATAATACGTAAAATCTAAAAATATTTAATTGAAGAGAACTAAAAACTGCTTAAAGGACCAGTCTAGTAATTTACAATCATAAAAAAATGATATATTCGGAAAGATCATGAAAAATGGAGCATTTTTTGTTTTTACGGCATGTTCTGAATCGTTGTAGTTTTCGAGATAATTACGTTTGAAATTTGAACATTGTTTTGGGTTATTGAAACGAAAACATGAATTAGATTTTTCGTTTCAATAACCCAAAACAATGTTCAAATTGAATAATTTTGGTGTCATTTTGTTCGTCTCATTTAGCTATAAAAATTGGCTACAATGTTCATTTTATGAAAATTTAAAAAATTGATGCAAAAATCGATTTTTCCGCAAAAAATTCAAAAAAGTTTGTGTATTACAACGAAGAGCTTGTACACAAATTCAAACGCAATTATCTCGAAAACTACAACGATTCAGAACATGCCGTAAAAACAAAAAATGCTCCATTTTTCATGATCCTTCCGAATATATCATGTTTCATATGGTTGTAAATTAATGGACTGGTCGTTTATCGGAGGAGTGGGTGCCCTTTCACAAGTGTTAGTACTAGATATTCACGCAGCCCCCCCCCCAAGGGTCTGCGTGAAATTTTAATGCAGAAAAATCCCTATTTTGCTAGTTAAGAAAATAATACCGAAAATATCAAATAAGAACACAACACCCATGTTTTGTTAATAATTTTGCTGAAACAGAGCAGCGACCCAAAAACAGTCGAAGCCAGCCAAATTGGAGCACATAACATAGGGCTTATTGGAATTATCCGATCAAGTCCAGTAGTCACAGCTATTACGAATAAATTACTCCCAATCAATTCGAGTACACCAATTGCTACAACTTTAGAATAATAGTTGGAACTTGATGTTTCTCCATCTGTTTGTTTCTCTTGAGGCAGGCTTTTTTGCCGAATCACCACAACTGCCAAAGCTACTGCGCTCTCCAAAGCTACAGCTATTAAAACCACAAATCCATATTTATTGATGTCTTCAGGTCTTTTATTTGTCCAGTTAGGGTCGTCAACCCATCGGAGTAAAAAGACTATCAAGTAAAGTATTAGAATCATGCGGAACAACTAAATTAAAATTTATTTTAAAAATATCAAATTTGCTAGCTACCCCGGTTCTAGTATAGATATTGTAAAGTGCATTCTTTTCATCCCAATAATCGAAGAGCAAGGCTGCACCCATAAAAACAATAGATGTGCAAAAAAGACCAAAAACCAGAGGAGTAACTGGGCCGATGTCATACTTGCCAAAAAACGCCATAAACCAGTAAATCCAGATATACGCAAATGTAGAGGAAAAGCTGAGTTCTACCATCCCAATGAACGCAATAATTCGTTTCTATTTTTTCTATGAGTAATAAAAAATTGAAACTTACATCCAGTGTTGTACAGTTTTCTTCAGAAATTTTGTCTTCTGGAGTTATTTTACTATCCATTTTCATAGCAATTAGGATAGCAAGTATACTAAAGTTTTAAAAGGATACCCTAAGGATTATTGCTCTGCGCCAATAACTTATTTGTTAAAAAATATTTAATTGGCAATGAATACTTTTACCTAGCAAATCATGTGTTTTAAATAAATTTTTATGAGTTTCTGTACCCTTGGCATTTTTAATAACTAAAATAACTTATTTTCAATATACCAAGAACTTGAAAATGTGCTTTTTTTGATAATTGAAAAATTTTCTTCGTATTTGACGTTTCGCAATGAGGTTTGCATATTATGTTTTATTAACGTTTTTATACAGGGTGTGTCTAAAGTTCGTGTAAAGTCTGTTTTTTCGCAAATATCCAGTTGCGGATTTGTAGTTTTTTGTAATAGAGTACTACAAACTACAAAAATGTCTCTATAGAGAAGAAAAAGTTTCAAAATGCCTTTTCTCCGTCAGTTTGCACCCGTTTTTGATGATCTTGAGTTTAAACAAATCCTGAAAGCCTATTTTACAACGTTACGGACTGATTTTGTCGATTTTTATTTTCTAAAAAATAGTTTTCTTGACATCTTTACAAACACAAAATGAGGCAAAAAGAAATGTTCGCCACCCGGATTTGAACATACGCCTTCGGAATGGAGTCCAAACTACAAAAAAGTAGAAACTACAAATCCGCAACTGGCTATTTGCGAAAAAACAGACTTTACACTTTGAAATTAGCGGAAATTCCCATGCAAATTATAAAATAAACGGCACCAGAAAAATTAATTTGGGGGGCCAAAACACTGTTTTTTTCAAAATCAAGACAAAATAGGGATCAAAAACCCTATTTTGTCATAAAATGGAGTATAACTTTTTTTGACATAAATTTTTTTACAGTAAGTGGTCATTTCGACCTCAAATTTTATGGAGAACAGTAATGTCCAAATAAATGACTACGTCTTAAACATAGGAAATTGAATTCTCTACGTTTAAAGAAAAAGAATTACAGTCAAACCTCGGCACCCCCTGTGTATTACCACGAAAGACAAAAATTGAAAAAATTTTCCGTAAAATATTTTTTTTGAAAAAATTTTTTATCGAGGTTTGACTGTATGTCACAAGGCAACATTTAGCCCAAGAAAATGCAATTTACTGCAGACATAAAATCACATTTACAATAGCTGAGAAACAGGCCCCAGGTGTGGCCCCTGTATATGGTGCCTTGTAGGGTTGGCTAGCGGTAATTATATAGTTTATTATAAGCAACTAAGGGCACTACTAATCACAGAGACTACATAATAAGCAGTCACTTATGAGACTACATCTAGCGGAATAACCCCGAGACAAGACCGAGTGGGCTTGCCTAAGCCAGCCCACAACATCTGACACTGGATGAGCCACTTTAGGGGCTACACAGGTATTATCGGATGTATTAAAGTTTACTGACTAAATGTGAGAGGAGAGCGCCGAGAGGCACTTTTCGAGCTAGTTTAATATATTTATCATTTATTGGGTTTTTCCAAAAGAGAGAGAGACAAAGTACACGAATTTTGAACCCGAAAATTTTTTCTAAAAATGATTCGGAGTAATTTTATGCGGGAAATCTATTTCCGAAGCGTGAAAACGCAATGAATCAGGGTGATCACCCAATAGGCCGAGGGTTCGATCCCTCTAGGGTTGAAAAAATTTTTTGGAAGCGTTTTCACGCTTCGTGAATGCGCTCAATTGATTCTCCGCATAAAATCACCCCTATAGAAATCATTTTTAGAAAAAATTTTCGGGTCCAAAATTCATATACTTTCTCGCAGAACTCTTGGAACAACCCAATATTTAAGAAAATGATAAAATAATATAAAAACATTATAAGTAATATTAGAATTCAAAAATTTTTTTTAAAGCTTAGTAGGAAGTGTTTCAAGAGAAAAAAGATAGGCAAAAATTTTACGGCCAAATAGGTAAAAAATCGCATTCTCCGCAGAATATGCTGTCAGCTTTTGGGCGTTGCTTTCTTCCATGTGTTGTAACAGCAGCATCTGTAGAATTTGAGGAAGCTCCAGAGCTTGAATTATTGCTGCCTGGATTGGCTTCTATAGGTGCGCCAATAACATATAAACATCCTGTTAGAAACAAAATAATTAAAATATTCAAATATATCTTCATGGCTAAAAGTTTATTTTGAGTATTATTTAAAAAATATATAGTATGGCTCAAAAAAGTGGATTGCTCTGATTTTTCGGACGGTGTGGCGACAGTTGAGGTCGAGCAGTTGAAGATGAAACATTTGAGGATGGCTATTTGAGAACGGACATTTGAGGCTGAGATATTTGGAGACGTGACATTTGAGGACATACTGGGGCAAGGGGAAGATGCCACCCCCCTGACCGACTCACTCAATATCCAAAATTTAAGGGGGGATCATCTCAAAATTCTCAAAAATTCAAATTTTTGCTTCAAAATTTCAAAAAATCGATTAAATTTTAAAAAAATTGAAAATTTGAGATCATCTGGATCCTTATAAGGGGGACCACCTCAAAAAAGGTCCGCATCTCCCCTGCTTACCCATGTATGTTTGAGGACGGGACATTTGAGGGCGGAACATTTGAGGAACAAAGGTAGTATATGTTTTTTTAGGCCCTAAATAGCACCCATCCTCAAATGTTCCGACCTCAAATGTGCCGTTCACGAATAGCCGTCCTCAAATGTCCCGTTATCAAGTGCCCATCGTCAACTGTCACGCCTTCCGGACCCTCAAATTTATAACTCTAAAAATTCATCGGATAATTTTATCATTTAAATTTTATCATTTTTTCCTCGAACCCTGAAAATGCTTCCCTGTTCCTAATTAAAAAAAAACATAGTATTAAACATTTTGCGACCTGATTCACATATTATATCGAATCAATAGTTTTATTTGTATTGTTAAAATTAATTTTTAGACAAAATGGTATGACTATAACCGGTTTTCAGAAGAAAAAACCTTAATTTACTAATAATGATGAATTTTATAGTGGTAATTGAAACAAAAGATCAGAAAGCAAAAAGTTATTTTCGTGATTAACTGACAAGGAGACGTTTTTAGGTGTTCCCCTCAGATTTCGCCTATTTCTTCACCAAAAATGTTTAACAATTATTTTATGAAATCTGTGAAGATCCGCGAAAAAATTAGGCACCCAGTTCAGATATTTTACGGCACGGTAGACCGCCACTGCAAGAGCGAAATATTTTACGGCAAATCAAAGGAAATAACTCAACTTCATGCCGTGGGTATTTTTTTGTCATCAACTTTCGATGAGAAACAATTCTCATCGAAAGTTTTAAAAAATTCGGTTCGAAAATCTTTTTCTTTAAAAAATGCCGTAAAGTACCCATGCCGTGGACCACCAGGCGGAGTTCAACTTCTAAGCATCATATCTCCTTGACTATTGAGCCGATCCATGCCGTAGGGATGGCGTTATGTATGGGTCACTCCCTACTGTCATCCGCATAGAAAGTTTTTTTCTCCCGTTTCTTTGAATTCCGTGCCGTAAAATACCCCGCTCATGCCGTGTCGTAAAATATCCAGTCTCAGCCCGAAAATGTGGTGATCTGGGCAGCCATCTCTGCACGAGGAAAGACTCCTTTGGTGTTTGTGGACCAAAAAACGAAGATCGACCTCCATGTGTACATGGAGATGCTGCGAGCGCATCTTATCCCATGGGCCAACAATGCTTTTAGCGACGATGAGTGGACTTTTCAACAGGACGGGATCCCAGGACACAAAGCAATCGAGACCCAAAATTGCCCTGATTTCATATCGGTCGATACCCATTGGCACAAAAACGACGGTGAATGATCGCCAAACTCACCAGATTTGAACCCTCTGGATTACTCTGTATGAAGCATTCTAGAAGAAAAAGCGTGTGCGAAACCCCACCCGAATGTGGAATCCTTGAAGCGAGCTTTGAAGATGGCATGGAACGAAATCACCTTGGAAACTTTGATCAAGATCGTGGACAACTTTCCAAATCGGGCGAATTGCGAAAGCTTATAATCGAAGTTCCAGCAGGACAATGACCCAAAGCACACATCGGAAGACGTGAAACGATGGTTCCAGCACCCAAGAGTCAACATTCTGGTCATGAAGTGGCCAAGCCAGAGTCCGGATCTCAATCCAATCGAGCATTTGTGGAAGGTTTTAAAGCGTCGCGTTCGTGGAAGAATGTTTAGCAACAAGAATGAGCTATTCCGAGCGCTGCAAGAAGAATGGAACCGAATAACCGTGGACACCCTTAGAGGGCTTGTGGAGTCGATGCCGCGAAGAATGAAGGCCGTGATCAAGGCGAAGGGATACCCAACTAAACATTAAGCATTTTTCTTGTGTTGTTACTTTGTTTCTGTTGTTTATTTATTGTTTTGTCGCCTTAAAGTTGAATAAAATATATGAAAAATCAAAGATTTTTAAAAATCACCAAGGTTTTTTTCCGATACTGTAACTTTATTAAAAATATTAAAAAATTAAAAAGAATTATTAGCAGTATTTTCTAGAAACGCATCACATGTTGAATCGCCATTCAAAAATCTCATTTCTCTGGCCAAATATGGTCCATCATTCATGTCTGCCATTCGTATAACAAAATTTTCATCAAGCTCCATCCCACCAGAGAGGTTTGTATTTACATGAATAAGTGCAATTATTGAGCCATTTCTAGAAAGAAATTTGATTTTTAGATCTATAAGCTGCATGTGGTTTCTTGGCAAAAATTAATGGAAACTCGAAAATTTAAAAACGAGTAACCCAATCTACTCAGCTCAACGAGACGAGTAAAACGAGGTATATATTGTACACAAAATTAATAATTTAATGGCCGAGTGGTTAGTGTGACAGAATTTGCACTTATAGGTCTCGGGTTCGAATTCTAGGCTAGTTCGCCAATTGTCTCAGCTCGTCGAGCGCTTTATTTTAAGAATTAACTAGTGTTCGGGATCACTGTCTTTCACAGAGCTTCAGAAAAGAATTTAATTAAAAGTTGTACTCACTTTGTGAGGTTAGGGAAGAATTTTTCATCCAATTGTCTGTTAAGTGAATTTGTAACATAAAGTCTTCTTCCGTCTAAACTTAATTGCATTTTACTAGGCCCTCCTTCAAAAATGGTATTCCGGACCAATGGGCGTTCAGGAAGAAAGTTCTAAAAAAATTTTTCATTTTTTGATATATTCCATTTTTATATTACTGTAGAGGCAATTCGTTGTAGTCTAACACCATAACACTTATGAATAGCACCACCTAAGAAGAGCTAAAAACGATTTGTTACACAAATTTGGACATTTCATACTTTGCTACACAAAGATGGCCTGAAAGGATCAGATATATTAAATTGAGCAATAAATCCATGCATCCAACAAGTAACATAGAGGAATCTGTCATCCATTGAGATGACCATGTCTACAGGCATGGCTGGCATTTCATCTTTTATCCAGCCTTCAACATGAGCAGTTGAAAATTGAGCAACTTTATCGGCATGATAATTTCCGGAAAGCTAAAAATTTTTTTCTAAAACTGATCCCTCTAGGGCTAATTTTTGCGGGAAATTGATTGCGCGTATTCGCGAACCCTGAAAATGCTTCCCTGGTCTTGATTCAGGGAAAAATGCGAAAAATTAACACCGATTTCTGTGTCTGTCCGTACGGAACCGCAAGATCTCGAGAATGATAAATCAGATTGACATGCGATCTTTTTTACAAGTTAGTAGGTAGAGGGTAGGTGCGCAGGAAACAAAAAAAGGGATACCCCCTAAAAAATTAAAAAATTAGGAGGTTACCGCATAAAAATTGAAAAATATGCGAATTTCAAAAAAAGCACCAAATCGAACAATTTTTTGTACTCAGGGGTTGTTCAACATGAGGAACACGATGCGGTACTAATTTTCTCTTTTTGACTTAAGGGATCTACCTAAATATTGGGAGGGAGAGGTGTCAAAAACGTAGCTGGAGGACGCTTCCTCGAAAAAGGCTGATTTTTTCCAAAAAACTTAAGGTAGTTATGATTAGGATTTTTTCGACCCTTCGGCCCGAACGGGAGAGGGACCAGTTTCTGGTGCCCCCCATCTCCTCTAGCTACGTCCTTAGGGGTATCTCCCGAAAGCGGTCAAAAATTCAATTTTTCAAAAAATTTTCCACAAGTGTATCGTTTGAAATGTAATCGTCTTTAACATCGACGTCGGTGTCGTTGACGTCAGTAACATCGACGTCTATAGCGTCGGCGTCAGTAACATCGACGTCTGTTACGTCATCATCTGTAATGTCGACAGTTGCGACGTCGACATTCGTAACATTGGCGTAATATCGGTGCGCGAAGCGTGCGCCAGGGCTATAGTTTTAGAATGTTGCAGGAACCCCACCTCCGCAGTGTTCGAAAACGATCGATATCTTTGGACACGTTTTGGTCCGCTGTAAAATTGGATGGCTTAAAAACATGTTCACTTTTTGTCTCGATGGGTCTCGACTCGTACGTTTTGGTACTAATTGAAGTGTATTATGACAAAAACGTATACAACACATCATCGAGGCATCAAATTCATCTAGAGATATAGTCTGTTTTATGCCAAAAGGGAAAATTTGCCAAACATTTAACTTAGAACCATTAGCAGAGTCTAAACTTGAACTGTCATGATCAAATTCAATGTTTTGAAAAATTACCAACGTGCCCATTAATTTGGCCTTGTCCGTGCATTAATGGAGCAAACAGCCAATTAGGATCACCTAATTCAGTGGTTATCATAATATTTTGTTTTGGCTGAGCTGCTAAATAACCGCCCATATTAGCGGCTCCTTTTTCTTCGTCAATTTTTCGATCCATTAAATACATAGTCCTTTTGTCGATTCTAATCAAATCACCTGAAATTTTAAAAAAATTTGAGAAGGAGATCATTCAATTGAATACCTTTAGGATTACCATACTTATTGCCCATCGTAGCGATATAGATGGGAGAATTTCGACCTGGTGCACCAAATGCCATTAAAGGATAGCTAGCATCAAGTTCTTGAAGATGTTCGGGATTATAGCGCTAAAAAAGTTTAAAAAATTTAAAGGGTTCCTTATGTTTGGAACAAAAAATATGACAACTAGGGTCGGGATCTTGTACCCCCCCCCCATAGATGGATAGGGGGTCCACTAGTGGACCCCTCGCACTTGGAAGCCTGACCCCTCCCCCGCTCTGACCCTCCTCCTCTGCAAATTTTTGGAAAAGTGGACCCTCTCCCTATCCACCTATGCCCCCCATGAAAAAATCCTGGATACGGCGCTGGGGGTTAGTCACATATTGGCTACGCCATTGTTTGGAACAGTAAATGTTTTCAACATACTTTAGAAACCCGTATTTGTAACGAATCATCGATATTTATGATATAAATTCTAGAACTACTATAACATGGGATTACTAGTTGACTCCTGTGTATAACATTAATTTCATCCATATTGGTTGCATTCCGAATCCATCCAATATAATGAATTTCGTCTTCTGCTGTCGGAAGTTCTAGTTCGGAAACAACCTAAAAATACGATGCTAAATTTTCATATTAGGAGCCANCAATATAATGAATTTCGTCTTCTGCTGTCGGAAGTTCTAGTTCGGAAACAACCTAAAAATACGATGCTAAATTTTCATATTAGGAGGCAGTAGTGGGAAACTTCATAAATTTTGACAACAAAATAAAAAATGAATTTTGGGCATGGGATCGAACCCGCGAACTATGAGTGAAGGTCGAGCACGTTAGTCATTTGGCCATGGGTCAAAACCCCCAAATCCCATGATATGGTACTCGTTTTGAAGCGTTCGGCAAGATAAGTATTTTTTTTAAATTTGGACCCTTGCCACCACTTTTTCGGAATTTTGATACGCCGTGATAAGGATCCCCTCTTATGTTTTTGGGGAAATCATCATTTTTTGCCCGCCCGCTAGCTGACCCTTCTCCCTATGGCATTGGGTCCGACTCCAAATCTAGAAAAAGGAAAAAATTTTCTTCTTGGTCCTTCTTAGTTTTTACTGCCAAAGGAAAATATTAAAGGGGGACTGGCTTTTACGGCAAGTTCGAGTGGAAAAAAAATTTTTCAAACTTTTTTTCAAAAAACACTTTTCTAGGGGTAATTTTATGCGAAAAATCGATTGTGCGCATTCCCGAAGCGTGAAAATGCTTTCTTGACCCTGATTCAGGAAAATAGACGTGTGTATTAAAGCGAAAATCGAAAAATTTTGAAATTTCTCCCTCAAAATTATATTTCTGGGGGTAATTTCATTTGGAGAATCGATTGTGCGCATTCCTGAATCTTGAAAACGCTTCCTTAACCTTGATTCAGAGAAGGATTCGGTGTATTGAAGCGAAAATCAAACATTTTCGGATTTTTATGATAAAACCGTCGATTCTTAGGTTTTTCTAGACGGAAAATCGATTGCGCGCATTTTCGAAGCTTGAAAATGCTTCCTTGACCCTGATTCAGGGAAATGAATGTTTTGTATTGAAGCGAAAATATGACAATTTTGGATTTTTCTTCTCAAATCATTGTTCTAAGGGTTATTTTATGCGAGAAATCGATTCAGCGTATTCCCGAAGTATTGTGGTAGAAGCATAATTTTTCAAGGACGATGGTCAAGGATTCATTTTGATACTTTATGATTTTTTGAAACCGACCATTCCAAAAATTTTGCCTTCCTACTGCCCTGAGTAGGGGGTCAGTGGTTGTGAAGTAAGATAGATTAGGGAAGGTACTATTGAAAAATCATACGAGATACTCTTATATAATTTTTGTTCGGTCTTTCGGTTTTTAGCCAGCCAAAACATAAGGAGAGACTATGATTTTTTGGGCCTTCAACGACCTGGGGGGAGGGAGGTACATGTGTACCCCTTTTCCTACGCCTCTGTTAGAACAGGGAGAAGTTAAGGAATGCCCTTTCAAAATTAAACTTACAGATCCAAAAGTTGAACTGAGATGATCCACATCAAACATAACAACTTTTGGAGGTTTTGTTTTGTCCACATGTGGACATACGACGATTAAATGCTTTTCTCGATCATATTTTGACTAAAAATTTGAACAAAAAATTCAAATTTTATATAAAAAATTTGTTACCTCATCAGTGTCATACCATTGTCGAGGAACTGGATTATTTTCTCCTGGGATTAGATTTAAGTCGGATTCTTTCTTTTGTAATTTTGGTACTGGTGGTGCAGTAATGACAACTCGGACCACTTCAGCTGATTCATTGCTCTAAATAATTTTTTAACCCCAAAAAATCACCACTCATGGTGCAGTGGTAAGCGTCTCGTTTCAATTTTAAATGGTCGAAGGTACGATTTCACCATGGTAAAAATTTTTTGACCAATACCTTTTTTTGTTAAAAGAAACCCCTCTATATTTAATTGATCGTAGAATTTTTACGTTCCATTTTTAACTTTAACACTAACCACTGACCCTAGTGGGGTCGCCGTATGGCTCAGTGGATAATGATTTAAAAGAAAATGGAAGAAAAATTTTTGTGAAACTTTTGTGAAATTTGGTGAAAATTTTTTTCATTTTTTTGCTTTGGGAGACAAGGGGTAAACATTGAATTTTCAAAAATTTCTCCAAATAGATAGATTTTTTGTACTCGGTGGTTTTCAGGTATGGGGAACATGAATCTGAAAAAAATTTTGATTCTGAACGCAGGAAAGGGAAATCAGCCCAAAAAACTTTTTGTGGGAATCCACCATAGGTTGGCAAGGGGGGGGGGACACCCGATAAGGTGGTCCCCACCATCTCTACCAAAAAAGGACCTTTTTTTTAGCTTGAGGTAGTCTTCTGACACCCAATTTTGATGGGATATACTGTTTGGCGAGGTCCATGAGGTGGTCCCCCCCCCCTCAATTTTGGGTCCATGATTGAGTGGTTCAGGGGAGGCCCCCTCCCCTTGCTGATCTATGGAATCTAGTAAGGTAACAAGGTATTGGTAGACCAAGATATCACTAGCGATAGAAATTATGGAATAATTTTATTCGCAATTGCTAGTGATATTTTGAACTATCAATACCTTGTTACCTTACTAAGTTTATAGGGTAAAACTTAAGTAAATTATCTAAATTTAAATAAAAACGGCAACCCTGTCCGTCCATTATAACCGCTTATCAGGATCGGATAACCATATGTTATCCGGATAAAGGGCGCATCCCTGCCCTATTCATATTGCTAGTTTTACATATATAAAAATATAAATAATGTATATAAAAAATACCGAACAAACGCCCATTTCTTCATCTTGAAAAATTCTGGGTGCCATGCATAATTTTACACATTTGTCATTCTTCCACAATTTCTTAAAAAATCTATAGAAACCTTAGAAAAATGAAGAAACGCGCCAAAATCCTAAGAATCTTGTTTTTACATGCCGCATTTTATTTAATCGGCTAATTATCTAGTACACACTTACATTTATGTAGGTCTAGTTGGATTCATTCCTCTCTTCTTCTCGCTAATAACAATGTGGAAATGAGATAAATTGGTGTTTAGGGATTAGCAATTTTCAATTTATCTAATGGGCTTAATCCGATTCAGCACTAAGGAATCTGTTATATATTAAAGGTGTTTAAATTGTTGGGAATTCGGCAAATGCTAAGTAAGATGATCTTTAGATTTTATGAGATTATGTTGATTGGAATGAATATTTGGGGATCGGGTGATGGATTACTGTAAGAATATGGAAAAAGTATCCAATTTTTGCAATACGAATTTTATTTAGGGCTTTTTATAGCTAAAAGCTTATTCAAGATCTAATCAATTCATAGAAAATGTCAGAAACAGTGATGTAGACAGGGAGGACACGAGGGACATGTCCCTCCCCTGTAGCCGAAACAATGAAAAAATTTT
The DNA here is from genome assembly GCA_900406225.1 of Acrobeloides nanus. NCBI lineage: Eukaryota > Metazoa > Nematoda > Chromadorea > Rhabditida > Cephalobidae > Acrobeloides > Acrobeloides nanus. Next base: position 19,409 of record OZJO01010662.1, read on the forward strand.
CCTAATGGTCCCCCTTTATGTTTTGCCCAAAATTTTTAATAATTTTTTTGAAAATCCCAATGGCCTCTCATTGCAAATTTTCACCAAAATTGCCCATTTTTCAACAAAAATGTCCAAAATTTATAATTTTTTCACCAATAAAATTCATTTTTGGAGCAGTTTCAGCTTAAGGGGGGGGGTAAACTTTGCAGCGGCACTTCCGAAAAAATTTTTTTTGAATTTTTGCAAAAATGACTTTTCTAGGGGTAATTTTATGCGAGAAATTGATTCCGCGCATTCCCGAAGCATGACCCTGATTCAGGGGATGAGGGTGGGTATATTGAAGCGAAAATCAAACTTTTTCGGATTTTTATGAGAAAACCGTCGATTCTTAGGTTTTTCTAGGCGGTGAATCTATTGCGCGCACTCCCGAATCGTGAAAGCGCTTTCTTGACCCTGATTCAGGGAAGGGATACGTATTTATGTAAATAAATTGATTTTCGCTTCAATACACTGGTTGTTCCCTGAATCAATGTCAAGGAAGCGTTTTCAAGGTTCGGGAGTGCGCACAATCGATTCCCCACCTAGAAAAACCTAAGAATCGACGGTTTTCTCATAAAAATGTTGATTTTCGCTTCAATACATCCACTCCCATTCCCTGAATCAGGGTCAAGGAAGCGTTTTCATGTTTCGGAAATGCGCGGAATCGATTTCTCGCATATAATTACCCTTAGAAAAGTCTTTTTTTTCTTTTTGCACAAATTCAAAAAAAAAATTTTTTCGGAAGTGCTGCTGCAAAGTTTATCCCCTATAAAAACAGACATTTCTCAAAAAGTTTTTCGCCTGCGATGTTGGTTTTTTATTTTAACTAAAGGATTTCATTCGAATTTCAATTTAAAAAAGCCCCATAAAATTTCGCGTTGACCCTCACGAAAGATTTTTGACTGTCTGATTACCGACCCATGGTTTTTCCTGGCTGAGAAATGATCGGGCAGTTTGTGACCCTCTGTTGATAGCTACAAAATTCCTTATTTTTTTGTGTTTTTATGAATTTCCGGCTGGGATTTGCGTTTTGATAATTGATAAGATTTTTGTCTCAATGAATAGTGTTTTGATGATTCATTTGAATTTGTGTATAGAGATTAAATTAAGATGCATATTTTTTGCGTTGTTTGTGTATAAAAATTATCTTTTCTAACTTCCTATATTTCTCTAACTAACTTCTCAACCTTATATAATCTAACTTACTGGCCAATGGCTGGCCTTATATAGCAACATTTTTTGTTGTAAAAAAAGTGTTCGGCGCTCTATTGATTACCTTAGCAATTTACTAATTCGAATTTTATTTGGATCTTTGTTAGTAGTCATTTTTTATTTTATGACAAAATGTTGCAAAAACTTTCCATAAACTTTTTATTCTTATTTGTTGTTATAATTTATCTAATGCCAGCTGTTTTAACAATGAGACAAAGAGTAAGTTATATTAGGCTTATCTAACAGTGGCATAATTTTAGCCAGTAGATGAGAGGGAACCATTGGCAGCGTTATTGGGTGAGGGGTTCAAAGAAAGGACGTAGCTGTGGAGGGGGCCGGTATGGAGGGCTCCACTATGTATGGAGCATGGTGCAACAGAGAGGACAAAGGTGCAGGAAAGGGTCAAAATTTACATGATCAAAAAAAATCGCCAATCAACTCAGCTTGCCGAGCGCTTGAAAACGAGTACCATATCATGGTGTTTTGGGGGCTGGAGCCATAGCCGATTGGTTAATGTGCTCAGCCTTCACTCATAAGTCGACGGTTCTATCCCGCACCCAAAAGTCATTTTTTATTTTGTCAAAATTCATGAAAATTTTTGCATACCCACAATTTTATGCGAGGAACACGATGGCACTTGTTTTTCTATGCGAGGAATCAATTGTGTGTATTGCCGAACCTTTAAAACGCTTCCCTGACCCTGATTCAGGGAAGAGTTGTGTATATTGAAGCAAAAAAATATGCTAATACAGGGTTAGGGAGCATCTTGCGCGCAAATCGATTTCTCGCATTGAAAAACTCCCTATAAGGTTATTTTGATGAAAATTAAAAGATTTGAAAAAATCACAAAATTGTCATTTTTGGGCACCTGTACAAGTAATTCAATTTTTGAAAAATTCGCTCATGTATAAGTAGCATATGTCTGTTGTAAATTTTTAAAATACTTTTTAGAACTCTCTAAAAAATGCCAATTTCACTGATGCTCAAACCACTATCACGCCTACATATGAAACTCCTGTCAATAAAAAATCTTCTGGCAATGCAACACTTGAAAAACTTGCTGAAATTTTAAACAAAGTCAATGGCCATATGGGAACACTCGTAAAAGATATGAAAGATTTGGAAAAAGAGATATCCAGTGAATCCAAACGAGAAACCTTTTTTGATGCTGCTTTAGCTGGTGAAACTTTATTGGTAGCAGTAGGTGGTGTAGAAGCATATTTGTATAGAAGGAAGAAGCGTAATGATATGACAAGTTATGAGCCAATGGTTAATGAGCAAGAAACTGTTAATAATCCTAATGCGGAACCGATTCAAAATAATCTCTTAGATGTATAAATTATACACGGTACCCCTCCCCCCCCAAATGGCAATTTTGCGATTTTTTCAAATTTTTAACTTTTTTTAATTTTCACCAAAAGCATACAATATTCCCTGAATCAGAAGCAGGGAAGCGTTTTCAAGGTTCGAAAGCCATGGGGATCGACCTAATATTTTGTATAGCTATGTTTTGTTGATTTCTTATTGTTATTTTACAGGGTGTCCCAAAAAAGTAGAATTTTGAAATTTTTTGAGGTCAATTTTCGAAAATTTTTTTTCTAAAAATGTCATTTCTAGGGGTAAAAATAGCTGAAAAACACGAATCCGACGTCTAAAAATTTTTTTGACCCATAAAAATCCCTTAAAATGCCCAAAAACGTGTTTTTAAGACTTTTAAAAATTTCAAAATTCTACTTTTTTTTGAGACACCCTGTATTTTTATTGTTAAAAAAATTATTTAATATTTGATTTTCCACCGAAAATAAACAAAATGTTTTTTAATAAAAATTTTACAAAACGTATAAAATCAAAAAAATTAATCCTATGACAGGCGAAGTTATATCGAGGCAATAAAATTGAACGAGATTTAGGTGCCTTCTTTGCATATCCAATTATTTTTGCCAAATTCAGCCGCAAATTCGGTATATTTGATGATTCGTTCATCGGCATTCATTGGTTTAGATTTGATCATTTTGGATACTCGTTTAGCATGGTAGAACCGGGAGAACCTTAGTAGAGTCGAAAATTTCGTTANGGTATATTTGATGATTCGTTCATCGGCATTCATTGGTTTAGATTTGATCATTTTGGATACTCGTTTAGCATGGTAGAACCGGGAGAACCTTAGTAGAGTCGAAAATTTCGTTAAAATTCGACTTCTATAACCAAATATCGTCATATTAAAATTAATTTGCAACATTGAAAAACACAATTTTTGAAAAAGTCTGTATATTGACACGAAAACACAGTTTTACAAATTGTATATCATAAATAAAGACATAGTGTCCATTGCATATTTATACGAACATTTAACTTTAAAGTATGTCTAAAAATTAAAGATTATAAAAAGCGTAAGTTTAAACTTTTAAACTCCTTTGAATTTATTAGTCACATTATACCTTTTAAGTTTTTCTTTATGATCATATCGAAAACACTTTTAAGAACTTGTTTGACTTGATTGGTATCAGTAGCGCAAGTTTCATGTATATAAAGGTGCTGATTGGGAGTACTGAATTCTTTACTGAACTCGAACTTGAGATAATCAATTCCTTCTTTATAATCAAGATTACCTAAATTTTATGTGGCTTATAAAACAACATATGTGAGGGAATGTGGATACACGATCCCCCTCCAGTGAAGTAGAGAGAAAGGTCGACTAGGGAGAGCATCTCCCAAAAAGCAGGAGGCACAAATGAAATTGTTCGATTATTGGCCCACTAAGTACGCTCGCCTCTGGTGTCCTCTCCCTATGCCACTGCCCCCATACATAGGCGNAGAGCATCTCCCAAAAAGCAGGAGGCACAAATGAAATTGTTCGATTATTGGCCCACTAAGTACGCTCGCCTCTGGTGCCCTCTCCCTATGCCACTGCCCCCACACATAGGCGGGATTTGAACCTTCGACCTTTAGCGTACAAGAGCTCTGTCAGATCCGGACACTACTCTGAAAGCCTTTAACAGTCCTGAAATCTATGCAAAATCTTTATAGCCGAGATGGGACTCGAACCTTTGTCCTCTAGCGAATCGTGCCAGTGTTCTACCATTGAACTAGAAAACACTGTCTTGAGTGAGAAATATTTTCCTTTCGATATCCCCTGTAAGATCGGTAACAGGGTAATAAAACAGCCCCTACATCTAAGCAAAATCTTCGTGACCGATATAGGTCTCAAACTTCGATCTCTGACGTAACGTGCCAATGTTTTACCATTGAGTCACATGACGGAGATCTGCCAAACACACATATGACTTTACTGGCTGACTTTTTAGAAGAGGCCTGAAACCGAGGCCTCAGTTTTATCCAGGGTCCCCATTTTTGACCCTCTTAAATGATTTTTCTTGGGAAATGATGTTCTACAAAGTTGTTTTTCTTAAAATTTCGGGTTAAATGACCCCTCAATATCGATTTTTAACTTATAGATAAAAAAATCTCGGCCGAAGATCCTCGATTTTCGATCGAGGGCTCTCTGTTTGTCGGTCTCTACTTTTGCACACTTACCTCTATAATTAGGGAACAACACATTCAACGAAATTTTCTTGATNTTATAGATAAAAAAATCTCGGCCGAAGATCCTCGATTTTCGATCGAGGGCTCTCTGTTTGTCGGTCTCTACTTTTGCACACTTACCTCTATAATTAGGGAACAACACATTCAACGAAATTTTCTTGATTTTCTCAGCAAATAAATCAGTTTTATTCAAAAATAAAATCATCGAAGTTTTTACAAAAAATTTGCTATTTGCTATATTATCAAATAACATTAATGCGTCCATTAAACGATTCTAAATAAAAATTTCATGTTTTGGCGCTATAGAAGTAGTTTGGGGGGGAGGAGATAAAAAAGTACCGTTCTATTGTCTTCTCTTAAATTTTGATCATATTCACTAATAGCAGCAACAAAAATGATTGCATTCACATCATCAAAAATATGTATCCATTTCCTTCTTTGGGAACGTTGTCCACTTACATCGAAGACGCTTAAAAATTTAAAATTCAGCAAAAATTTATAACTATCTTCGATAGATAAAAAGTGTTGGATACGTAGCACAAGAGCAAGTGGCGCAAAAGCTATATTGAATGAGAAGAGTTCGATCCTAGCTGAGTCAAAATTTAGAGCTACTACTCAATAGGGGGCCACCTACCTGAAAAAATTTTCAAAATTTTTTTCACGTGAGTGTTCCCCCTCCCTATTGTGTAGTAGCTCCCAAAATTTTAATTTGACTGAATCAAAAAAGTTATACAAGAAAATCGCTCTTGAAATTATAAAATTTTCTAGGGTCCAGATAGGTCAAAATCGAAAAACCGTGATAGGAAAATTTTTTCTTTAATTTTAAGGGCATTTGCTTTGACAACTTTGTTTGATTCGCTAAAAATAAAATTTCGACCCAGTGGGGAACAAACCCTCGCCGTTCAAGATGACTTTTGCGCCGCTTTCTTCTGTTCTATGAAGATGGCGCATTTTTAACTCTCATATGAAAAAAAGTTAGAAACTAAAAAGTTAGAACTAGAATTTTTTAAAATAGGATGTCTCAAAAAAGGCACTTTTAAAATTTTTGCTCGATTTTTTCAAAACTGTAGGGTGTTTTTCTATGCAAGTAATTGTTTGCTTGCATTGCCGAACCTTGAAAACGTTTCTCTGACCCTGATTCAGAGGAGAGGTGTGTGTCGAAGTGCAAATAGGCTAATACAGAGCCAGAAAAGCGTTTTCAAGGACCGGTAATTCGTGAATCGATTTCTTAAAAAACTCCTCATAGGGTTATTTTGGTGAAAATTAAAAATCTTGAAAATTTTCAACAAAATCGTAAAGTGCTCTTTTTTGGACACCCTGTAAAATTGTCTATCTAGTCTAGTGTTGCTTACTTGAAGTCTATATTACTTATTTCAAACGTTATTTTTACGATGCCAGTAGTTGCTACTCGAATTCGTAAAATATCTTGATCCGTAAGTCTATAATCTTCTTTGCATATTCTATCAAGGTCATCCAAAAAACTAAAAATGTTTCTAGTTTCTGATTCTTATTGATTTGTCGTTTTGGTGGAGTTGAGCCAATCGTATCAATAAACAACTTTTATAACATGCTTTATTGAAATTCAGGCAACTTTTATTGCAAGGAATTGCAATGATGTTACTTTTTTATTGCAATGCAGGGTTGTGGTTGACAAGAGTCACTTTTATAGTCAATTTTTTATGAACAAAACGAGCAATTTGATTGACTCAGGTTCAGCAATATTAAAACGATTGACCAAGTATTAGAAAATTCAAATTTTTCGAGAAACTTTGTCGCTTCGACTCTTTCCTGCAGTCAAAATTCAAAATAAGTGAAAAATCGCAACTCTGTTGCAATATCGCCTGAATCTCAATGAAACATCACAAACATTAGGAATGTTCTGGTCCTCTTTGCGTTCAAAAGATTTTGCAGGAACCTATGATCTATCGAGAGTAGCAACATATTTTATGATTTTTTTCTTACTATTGTGCAGAATCGTTAAGTTGATATTTTGACCTTTGTTCAAAACATTCTTGGATACCCGGGTCTTGCCATAAGCGTTTTAAAGCCATTTCTACTTCTAAAGGAAATGGCTCAAATTCTAATTGATCATCTATATGCTGTCCTAGCACCGCCACATCATACTAAAAGTTTTGCGATTTCATAGTGAAGTAGTTAGTGTTAGACTTTCATTATGAATGACCTAGGATCAAACCCCTTGTTTCAAAACAATTTTTGCAAAAAGTTCGTTTTGGTCCTTTTTATGTTTTTGCTAAAGTTTTTTAAATAAAAATTCTGAAGAAATTTTAAGAGGACCGTTATTTTTTGGGGTCAATCCAAACATTATCCCGGGTAAAAAATCCTGTCTATGGCACTGGGGGTCTCCAAGTCCTTTACAATGAAAGGCAAAATCTTACTTCTAACTGTTTATTGGCAACATTTATTCCTAACATTGGCATTGCATTTATTATATCCATCATACTATTTATAGTGTTGCTATAAACCAAAGCTTTTCTTTGTTTTCTCTCATCTTCATTAAATCCATTCATGTGAAGGATTCTATAAGTTGTTTATATTATTGTAAAAATCTAGAAGGTATTTCCCGCCAAGAAAAAATTTTGACACCAACGGTGATAGTGAAAGCCTATGACTTTGCGCACAAATGGACGAAGGTTCTATCAGTCCAGGCCTTTTATTTATGTCATAGTCTTCCTTTTATCTGACTGAATTGTTTTCGTTTTATTTCAATCTTTTATTAATCGTTTCAATATTCGAAGGGGTCAAACCCTCCAATTTGCATGTAAAATGAGACGCTTACCACTTCACCATTTGGTGCCGACTTTTTTCTTATGCCAAATCCTTATAAATTAAAACTTACTGCATCTGCTTTACAAATGTGCTTTTCCCGCTTTCCCCTGGTCCTNACTGAATTGTTTTCGTTTTATTTCAATCTTTTATTAATCGTTTCAATATTCGAAGGGGTCAAACCCTCCAATTTGCATGTAAAATGAGACGCTTACCACTTCACCATTTGGTGCCGACTTTTTTTCTTATGCCAAATCCTTATAAATTAAAACTTACTGCATCTGCTTTACAAATGTGCTTTTCCCGCTTTCCCCTGGTCCTAATAACAACAACTTCTGTACAAATTTTGATGGAGTTTTGTTAAGCTCTTTATCAATTTTCTTTGAAATATCATTCTGTAGCTTAACTTCGGCACTTTCACATAACCCCATAATAAATAAAAATCATCTGTCATATAATCATTTCTGTCATAATAAAGATAGTATAGGTTACTCCGAAAACAATTGCCATCGGAGTGCATTCATGTAAGGCATAGTGTGTAGTGCACGAATATACCCCGTGATACCAATAAGAATGAGGGTCTCTGTGGAGATATGAAATGAAGAAGATACCCCCTAAGGTTAAGGACCCACATTCATTCTAGTTGATCTCTGGCTATACGAGGCCTAGGCCAAAAGTGCCAGGTTATGGACTATCTTATTAAGACCTTTCAAACATATTTTACAGTTCTTTCGGTTTGCGTCTCTACACTTAGAAAACGTGAAAACAATTTTGGAACCTGAAAATCTCGATTTTAGGTTTTTCTAAGCGGTGAATCGATTGCGTACTCTCCCAAACCGTGAAAATGCTTTCTTGACCCTGATTCAGGGAAGGGGCCTTTTTTCCGGAGATTGATTCAAGGAAAAAACAAAAAAATCACACTTTTAGTGCTTTTGAAAACACCGATCCCTTCCCTGAACCAAAGACAAGAAAGCATTTTCACGATTCGAGAGTGCGCGAAATCGATTCCCCACCTAGAAAAGCCTAAAATCGAGATTTTTCACCTAAAATTGTTTTCACGTTTTTTAAGTGTAGAGACGCAAACTGTAAAATATGTTTGAAAGGTCTTGATCTGAAGATAGTCCGTAGCCTGACACTTTTAGATAGGCCTTGTATAGCCAGAGATCAACTAATGAATGTGGGGTCCTTAACCTTAGGGGGTTGAGTAATGTGTCTTCTTCATGCCATATCTCTACAAGGACCGCCACTCTTACTGGTAACACGGGGTATATTCATGCACTACACACCATGCCCTACACGAATGACTCCGATGGCAGTTATTTTCGGAGTAATCTGTAAAAAGTGAAATAATTGCTTTTGTGACTCTATGATTTTAAGAAAATCAAACGTCACAAAACATTTATCTACTTTTGGTATAAATGTTTTTTAATTATGGATATAATTAATAGAAAATAAAACAATAAAAAAATGTATATATGAATAAATACTAAGATTAAAATATTGTGATATCAGAAAAATGTGGCATGAAAGTTACGAAAATACGAAAGTTCGATAAATCAATCTTTATTTGCTAATATATAGGTAGACATACTTCAAGTTTAATATAATTATGGAAATTGGAGAAAATTAATTTTTAGCGCCGTCCATGACATAAGCAATAGTAAATAATGGTAAACCTGCTAAAAATTCATCCTATAACATTTTAATCCTGCTAAAATTTAGGTTAAATTTTAGCAGGAATTTTTAGCAGGTTAAATTTGAGCAGGATTGAAATTTTAGCAGGATGACCCGCGTTCTAAATAATAGCTAGTTTGACGAATTTCAATTAGAACCACGCTTACTGTATTTCTCTAAAATAACGGCAGTCTCTAAAATTACAGCATCTCTTAAATTGAATCAATTGGTTAGTTTTCAAAGCGAAAATTTTGTTTTGACGAGCTTTTTTTTTGATTATTGTTTTAAAGTTTGTCAAACAAAAACAAAAAATTTTATTTCTACTGCTTTTTTACTACTTGAGATGTCCGATTTCAATTATCGATTTGGGCCAGGATAAGGAAAATGGCTATGCAAGTGATGTTTCTGTCGACGTTGAATGATTGTATTAATTAATTTTTTGTTCATCTACTTTGGAAAGGGCTAGGGGGATTAACTCGTCCTCTAGCTTGATGGAGGGTTAAATTCTTATCCCAACGGCCCTCTTTAGGGCCATAGGGAGTGACGGTTGTCCCTCTTAGTGGTGTTCCTGGAGACTCCCCTACCATTCGTTCGCTATGGGGTAAGCCGAACACAACCACATTTTATCCTATGCAAAACCGAATTTTCAACCATTTTCGCTTCAATACGCACTTTAATTCCCTGAATCAGGGTGAAAGAAGCGTTTTCAGGCTTCGGAAATGCGTTTTTCGGATCCCTCACTTAAAATTACCCCTAAAAACGTCATTTTTAGAAAAAAATTAGAAAAAAATTTTTTCAAAAAAATCCCTTTGGGGCCGTTAATGCCGATCATTACCAATTTTTGGGTTGAAAAAAATAGCAGCAGTCTCTAATATAACGGCAGTCTGCCGGAGGGTTGAAAAAAATAACCGCATGCCGTTATTTTAGAGAAAATACGGTAGATAAGGGTGATACTCATATCCCCTCTTCTTAAAAGAACCGATGTTTGGAATTTATGTTCCGGACCACTTCTTATTTTGAATCAAATGAACGCAAAAATGATCACTCAATTCATCACATAAAATTACCCAGAGAGGGATCATTTTTTAGATAAATACATTTAAAAAATCACAATAATCCTTCGTTTTGGGGCAACCTGTAAATTATATAGATTTCTAGAAAATTCCTTGCTGACAAGGGCTGCGTCGGAACAGGTCCAAGGACCGGAGCCGGAACAGCAGGGTACGGAACCAGAACGGAGAATGGAACAGCCAAGATGAACGGAACTTACCGGAACGGAACAAAATTCTTGATTTTCTTTGGTCCTCCCCCTTTATGTTTTGTTCTAAAATTCCACCCACTGTACAGTTCACCCACCATAAACACTTCATCCATTGGACACTTCACCCACCGGACAGTTCATCAACCTTTTCAAGACCATGATGAACTGCCCAGTGAGTGAAGTGTCTATGGTGGGGGAAGTATTTATGGTGGATGAACTGTCCGGTGGGTGAAGTGTCTATGGGAAGCAAAGTGTCCAGTGGGTGAAGTATCTGGTGAGTGAAGTGCCCATGGTGAGTGAATTGTCCTTGGTTGGTGAACTGTCCAGTGGGTGAAGTGAGATACCGCCATTATGTGAATAGTGTTTTGATTATTCATTTGAATTTTTGTATAGAGACTAAATTAACTATTAGGTGCATATTTTTGTGTATAAAAATTATCTTTTCTACCTTTCTATATTTCTCTAACCAACTTCTCAGCCTTATATAATCTAACTTATGGGCCAACGGCTGACCTTATGTGGCAACATTTTTTGTTGTAAAAAAAGCGTTCAATGCTCTATTGATTACGTTAGCGATTTACTAATTCGAATTTTATTTGGATCTTTGTTAGCAGTCATTTTTTATTTTATAATAAAATGTTGCGAAAATTTTCTATAAACTTGTTATTCTTATTTGCTGTTATAATTTTTCTAATGCCGGCTGTTTTAACAATGAGACAAAGAGTAAGTTATATTAGGCTTATCTAACAGTGGCATAATTTCAGCCAGTGGATGAGAGGGGACCATTGGCAGCGCTATTGGGTGAGGGGTTTAAAGCAAGAACGTAGCTGGGGGAGGGGACCGTTATGGAGGACACCACTAGGTATAAATACGATGCAACAGAGAGGACAAAGGTGCAGGAAAGGGTCAAAATTTACAGGATCAAAAAAATCGCCAATCAACTCAGCTTGCCGAGCGCTTCAAAACGATTACCATATCATGGTGTTTTGGGGGGGTTGAAGCCATGGCCGATTGGCTAATACGCTCGGCCTTCACTCATAAGCCGACGGTTCGATCCCACGCCCAAAAGTCATTTTTTATTTTGTCAAAAATAAAAATTTCATAAAAATTTGTGCATATCCACAATTTTATGCGAGGAACACGATGGCACTTGTTTTTCTATGCGAGGAATCGATTGTGTGTAATGCCGAACCTGTAAAACGCTTCCCTGACCCTGATTCAGGGAAGAGTTAAAATTAATTTGCAACATTGAAAACACCAATTTTTGAAAAAGTCTGTATATTGACACGAAAACATGACTTATTCTCAAAAAGACCGATTTGATCGTATTCAGCATACACTCTTACCCACTAATGAAAAATAATTTTATTGAAAACGAGCGAAAAATGCCGATTTTCGATATATTTTTCAACTTATATTACAACCCAATAATTTCATAAACATAAAATCACAGTTTTACAAATTGTATACTATAAATAAAGACATAGTGTCCATTGCATATTTATACAAACATTTAATTTTAAAGTATGTCTAAAAATTAAAAATCGTAAAAAGCGTAAGTTTAATCCATTTTTGGCGGTTAACTCTAAAAAGAGTGGGGTGGAGCAAAACTAAAAAGGGTGAGGCTAGTTTTTTGGGTTTATAAAATTATGGTAAGCAATTCAAATTCTAAGAACATCATATTCGACAGTAGTCCTATTCGCTGAACATATTCCCGAGGTGCTCAGAATTTATGAGTTATAAATTTGTCACTTTTATTCAAAATTCAGCGGTATAAAAAGGGTGATTTTTTTTTAGATTAGCGAAATTTGCCACAATTTACAGGGTGGCCCAATAAAAAGTGGCTTTTTGTGATTTTTTGGGTCTCGGTTCATAAGGATTTTCTTCATAACAGAAATTTTTTCACAAAAAGCGATGTTCTACAAAGTTGTCCTTGAGATCACGACGGACAACTTTGTAGGACATCACTTTCTGTGAAACAATTTATGTTATGAAGAAAAAGCGTATGAACTGGGTCTCAAAAATCGCAAAAGCCACTTTTTTATGGGCCACCCTGTATATATATTCGGAAAATTCGTGAAAATGGAGCATTTTTTGTTTTTACAGTAAATTCTAAATCGTTATCGTTGTCGAGATAATCTCGTTTGAAGTTGACAATTTTTTGAAACTTGTTTTGAATTTGAAATTCCCGCCAAGATATTGATTCAGGGATTGGCGGGAATTTAAATTTCAAATCAAATTTCAAATCAAATTTCAAAAAATCGTCAACTTCAAACGAGACTATCTCGACAACGATAACGATTTAGAATTTACTGTAAAAACAAAAATGCTCCATTTTTCACGAATTTTCCGAATATATATAAATTGTGGCAAATTTCGCTAATCTAAAAAGTCACCCTTTTTATACAGCCTGAATTTCGAATAAAAGTGACAAATTTATAGCTCATAGATTCTACGCGCCTCGGGAATATGTTCAGCGAATAGGACTACTGTCGAATATGATGTTCTTAGAATTTGAATTGCTTACCATAATTTTATAAACCCAAAAAACTAGCCTCACTCTTGTTTTATCCTTTTTAGTTTTGCTCCACCCCATCCTTTTTAGGGTTAAATGTTTTTGGTCAGTGTCCTAAAAAAAGGGCGCACGTTTTTACTTCTTAAAATCAAAATTAATAAATACGAAAGGCAAAGTGAACAGATGTGGGGTGTTATTTCAACAAAGCTTAACACACACGCAGCTGCGAGATAGCCTACAAACTTGTTTTTATGCTCTAAAGAAATCTATTTTTTTCCGGAAGGCCATGGTTTTGACTAGATAAGATTTTGCATTTAAAAAAAATTAATTAAAAATTTTTTAAAATAGGACTTTCAGTTTATACTCAAATTTGTGCACTTGATATAAATTTTTTTATAACCTTGTTATTGGTGCAAACTTACATCGATTTATGGCAAAA
>OZJO01010670.1:0-12828 GCA_900406225.1 Acrobeloides nanus
GTTTTTTCCCCCCCCCCCCCCCGTCGCTGAATTTTAAATACGGAGCTGATTGTTCATTGAATTTTAGTCCCTTTTGAAATTCTCAAATTTCAAAATTAATATTCAATCTTTAAGCTCTTACCTAGTTCACAAACATGGAAACCATTTCCGCACCCTACATCCAATACCAAAATCCCCTCTTGGAGCTTTTCTTTCATTCCAATCATCGGAATAAAGTCTTTTACCAATGTTTTCTTGTGCCAAGATTGAGACAATGCGGACATAACCTGATAAAAATCGGCATACGAAGAATAATCCATTCCTAAAAAGTTGAGATAAAAAATTATATTGATATACTTAACATAAGGCCCATCTTTTTTAAAAACGTTGACAATATCATAGAAGACTTTTCCATACGAAGGAAACATAGAAGTTTGAGTAAAAGCATGATTTCTGTTAGGTCCTATCATTATTTCGACTCTATCTTTCTTAATCCAAAATTTTTCACCGGTTGTATCAACCTCGATGATTCCACCACATGCCATGGCACAAAGCCATTCTCGGACATATCTAGAAAAGAGATTCAAAGAAGTTTTGGGTCTCGTACCTTGGCTTCAAACTTGCTATCTTTGCAACCTGTTCAGGAGTAGCAGGGTTTTCTTCACTACTAACTTCGGCTAACGCTTCAAAAAGATTTAATTTTATGCCAAGAGCTATAGCCATAGATAACGCTCCATGGGCAGTAATTTCCTACAAGATAATAAGTTTTTTTGAAAAAAAGCCTAAAGAGCTTCAGTGGCGTAACCAGATTTAGGTACCCAGTACAGACTTTTTTTTATTTTAAGCGTAAAAATCTAAAACTTGCATATTCTGATAGGCCATACCCAGTGATGGTCAGGAACCGTAAATTTTACCGGTTCCCGGTTCCAAATGGATTTTCTAAAATTTAGGGGTTCCAGTTCCATCTCCAAAAAATCTATCGGTTCCGGTTCCTAGGTCCAAAAAATGCAATTTTTCAGACCAAAATAATCTAAAATCACTCATTTTTATACAAATTAGCATAAATACAGTATTTTGAAGCAATTGCGAACAAAAATCGGTACTTATGCACTATCCCCCCAAGCTGAAAAAAGGCTTAGGCTTTGGTTTAGGCTTTGGTTTAGGCTTTGGTTTAGGCTTTGGTTTATGCTTAGGATTAGGCTTAGGCCTTAGGCTAAGGTCTTAGGCTTAGCCTAAGGCGTACCGACACGTGAGGATTAACATTTGAGGACCCGACATTTGAGGACCCGACATTTAGGGACCGACATTTGAGGACCCGACACTTGAGGACCGACATTTGAGGACGGACATTGTATTTCATACAATAGCAAACAATAAGTTTGATGATTGGGAATTATTTAACCAAGATGAAAATTAATAAATTTTAAAATAAATAGGATTTTTAAAGAATAATCCTCAAATGTCGGTCTTCAAATGTCGGGTCCTCAAATGTCGGGTCCTCAAATGTCGGTCCTCAAATGTTAATCCTCACGTGTCGGTACGCCTAGCCTAAGGCTTAGGCTAAGCCTAGGTCTAAGCCTTTTTTCCAGCTTGGGGGGATTCTGCATAAATTTATGCAGAATCCCCCCCCCCCCCAAGCTGGAAAAAGGCTTAGGCTTTGGTTTATAATTAAGCTTAGACCTAGGCTTAGCCTAAGACTTAGCCTAAGCTTTAGCCTTAGGCTAAGCCTAAGCCTTAGGCCTTAGGCCTTAGGTTTTAGGCTTAGACCTAGGCTTAGGCTTTAGGCCTAGGCTTAGGCTAAGTCTAATCATAAACTAAAGCCTAAGCCTTTTTTCCAGCTTGGGGGAAGGGATTCTGCATAAATTTATGCAGAATCCCCCCCCCCCTCTAGGGGAGGATAATGCATAAGTACCCAAAAATCTGTCATTTTGCAATAAAATTTCCCAAAAATATTTCCTCCAAGGAAGGGTTCCGGTTCCACCTCCAAAAATCCATCGGTTCCGGTCCCAGAACCGTGGCCATCACTAGCCATACCCCATTTCTCGATAAATTTTTTAAAATTAAAACATTTCCGACTAACCCCTAATTTTATGATAATTTTTCACTTTTGCCATCTCCCCTGATTCTCCCAACCTCTAAAAATTTTTTTTGCAAAATGTTAAGAATTTTAAAATTTTTTGTGCGAAAATGATATTCGATGAAAATTATCGAGCGAAAAATTTTTTCTTCAAAAAATCGGCATAGCCAACTTTGCCACGAAAGCCCATAACTTTTTATGGTGAGGTTTTCTGGGAAAGTGATATTCTACAAAGTTGTTCCAAATTTTATGTGGAACAACTTTATAGAAAATCACTTTCCCGAAAAACCTCACCATAAAAAGTTATGGGCTTTCGTGGCAAAGTTGGCTATGCCAAAAAATCATTTAAACTTGCTGAGATATGAATTTTTTAAAAAGGGCACTGATTTTTACGGTCAAAAAATAGGTGTCCTTTTTTAAAAAATTCATATCTCAGCGAGTTTAAATGATTTGTTGAAGAAAAAAATTTTTCGCTCGATAATTTTCATCGAATATCATTTTTGCAGAAAAATTTTAAAATTCTTAAAATTTTGCAAAAAATTCTTTTGCAGGAGGGAACAAAGGGAGGCGGAAAAGTGAAAAATTACCATAAAAATTAGGGGCTAGTCGAAACTTTTTTAATTTTAAAAATTTATTTGGAAGTGGGGTATGGCCTATCAGAATGTGCAAGTTATATATTTTTTTGCGCTTAGAAAAAGTTGATACTGGGTGCCCAAATCCTGGCTATACAACTGTCGAAATCCTGGCTACGCAACTGCTTTTTGATTTCCTATGTACAGTCAAACCTTCGTATAACGGTATGCCGCTATACGGAGTTTTCAGAGGGTGCCGTTATACGGAGGTTTGACTGTACTTGTCTTTTTCGTAAAGGATCATCCCAAAATTTGAGATATAACTTACTTTGATTTGATCAAGAAATTCAGCAACCATCTTTAAATATAAACCTCTCCGAATGATCTTTCTTTTATATATTTGACAAACTAGGTGAAAAGCCCAAGAAAGAAATGATGACGGTCATCTGGACTTTCCGTTTTGCACGTATTCAACAATCCTTTTTCAAGATTTTCACGTTTATATTATGCGAACAGGTCTATGATCAATCATAGAGCACTCAATCGTGTACAAATAGACATGCTCATTGGTCTTTTGAACTTGGGTATTTCAAAAGAGATAGCCCTAAAAGATCAAGAACGGAATGGAGAAAAAAGGAGAAAATAATCTATTGGAGGTCAAATCGTTCGGGAACATCTGTCAATAACTTTGGGGACATAGGGTCAACAACTTCGGGGATATCCGTCAATAACTTCGGGGACATAGTGTGTTTTGTGGCGGAGGAACAGTTGCAAAATTCTGGTATAACGCTTTTTTGATCACATGGAATGCCGGCATAAAAGACGCCTTTTTCGCAGCCAAAAACAAAAATCCAACCTATGAACTTTGGGCAATTGGCTGGTCACAAGGCGCTGCTATGGCTGCAAATGGTGCCGCTTATATTTCAGCATTGGGATATATGCCTCTTTCACAAATCAAGCTGGTCACTCTTGGCCAACCTCGAATTGGGCATGCAGATTTTGCAGCTAGATACCCAAGTTTGGTACCATATGCCTATCGGGTGACGCATAAAATTGATTATGTTCCGCATACGCCACCAGCGAATACTAGCTATGTTCATTTTAAAAACGAGGTAATAGAATATGGCGTTGTCGGACAGTTGGTCGACTCGGACACTTGATCGACCCGGACACCTGGCCGACCGGACAGTTAATCAACTCGAACAGTTGGTCAACTCGAACAGAATGGCAACAATTCCAAGAATTGTTGCCATTGAGCTCGATCATATCGCTGGACGATTTGTCCCTTACGTGCTTCGACATGCTCCCATACCTATCGCGGTTTATGAATATCTTTTCCGGCGTTCCCGAAGCGTGAACATGCTTCCTTGACCCTGACTCAGATAATGGGGAAGTGTATTGAAGCGAAAATCAAACATTTTCGGATTTTTATGAGAAAATCGTCGATTCTTAAAATTAAAAAAAAGACTTTCTAGGGGTAATTTTATGCGGGGAATCGATTGCAAACATTTTCAGAGCGTGAAAACGCTTTCCTGACCCTGATTCAGGTACTTTACTATTTCTTACTACAAACTACCAATTTTTTACTTTCTTACTACAAACTACAAATTTTTTCCAACCGAGATCCGAACTCGATCTGCACCCCCTTTAAAAGCTTATAACTCTGGATGAGTAAAAGCTTTTTACTCCATCTTTTTTTTATTTGATAGAGCAGGTGTAAAACTAAAAAATGACGGTTGGATTTGATGTGAAACGCTTTCTAGAATTTTTTATGCCGGTTTTAGTGAAAAAAGTCAAATTTTTTCACTAAAACCGGCATAAAAAATTATAGGAAGCGTTTCACATCAAATCCAACCGTCATTTTTTAGTTTTACACCTGCTCTATCAAATAAAAAAAAGATGGAGTAAAAAGCTTTTACCCATCCAGAGTTATAAGATTTTAAAGTCAATCTTCAGACTTTTTTCGCTATATTTATGCATCGGAACACATGTGGACCGAGCCAGCCCTGGGAAGTTCCGACAGAATATGTGCGATGTATTATAAATAAAAATACTTTTATACAAACAACATTTCCACAAATATCAATCAAAATTTAATTTTAATGAATCGCTTGTGTATTTGAAGAAAATAACACCACATTATCGTGATTAGTTTTAAAAATTTTTTTAATCATATCATTGACTTCATTCCGAAGCGAGTCGTTTAATAAATAATAGGCAATAGGAGTGTCACCTAAAAATAAACTTAGATAAACCGACTAAATCGAAAAAAACCATGGACCAACGCCCATAAAAGATAAAATATAATATCCGCATAATCAGGGAGTATAAAGAAATTCCATAACATTATACTTAGTAGGACACATATGGAAAATTCTAGACAGATTGCCATCGATTGGAATAGCATCTAGATTAAATCGAATTGATCAATGATGTTTATTTTTTACCACTCTTTGTAATTTTGAAATGTTTTCAGATTTTAATATAATTCGCTTAAAGGGGGGTCCAGCTTGCGACCAGTTCTCGAAAAAAGTTTTTTTCTAAAAAGGTCATTTTTAGGAGTAAAATCATGCGAGAAATCGATTGCGCGCGTCGCCGAAGCGTGAAAACGTCATCCTGACCCTGATTCAGGGAGGGGATCGGTGTATTGAAGCGAAAATCAAACATTTTCGGAATTTTATGAGAACACCGTCGATTCTTAGGGTTTTCTAGGCGGGGAATCGATTGCGCGCACTCCCGAACCGTGAAAATGCTTTCTTGACCCTGATTCAGGGAAGGGATCGGTATTTTGAAGCGAAAAACTGGACCTCCTTATATAAATTGATTATAATAATATAATTGTAATATAAATTGATACGTAAATAAATTGATTTTCGCTTCAAAACACCGACCCCTTCCCTGAATCAGGGCCAGGATGATGTTTTCACGCTTCGACGATGCGCGCAATCGATTTCTCGCATGATTTTACCCCTAAAAATGGCCTTTTTAGAAAAAAACTTTTTTCGAGAACTGGTCGCAAACTGGACCCCACTTTAATTAACATATATATTGTCATCGAAGAATATAGGAAAATCAATATAAAGATCGCACATAAATTGTTGACGGAATTAAAAACTGCGGCATTAGAAAACTAAAATATAAGTTATAACAAGAAATTCCTCACTTTTTTACAGAGCATTTATTTACTTTAACCCCTCCCTTAGGTTGGTTGTGGGGGGGAGGGAGGTAAAAGACGATTTTTGGGGAGGTCAAGTAAACAAAATCAAAAATATTAAAAACGCTCATTAGTTTTATGCTTTGAAGGTGCATGATCACTTTTTTGGTCTCCTCAAAGAGGTGGGGCTTAGGTTTTTAAGGCTCTTAGACTAGGTTTCTTAGGCTTTTCAGGCTTAGTCTTAGGTTTCTTATGCTTAGGCTTCTCGGGCTAGGCTTTTCAGGCCTTGATTTCTTAGGCTTCTTGTGCTTATTATTTCAGGTTTAGACTTCCTTGTGCTTCTCATTCTTACATTTATTAGGCTTAGTCTTCTCCTGCGTAGGCTTCACATGCTTAGGCTTTTCAGGCTTACGATTGTTAGGCTTTTCAGTCTTAGGCTTCTCAGACTTAAACCTCTCAGGCATTGGTTTCTTAGGCTTCTCGGGCTTTGGTTTATTAAGCTTTCTTTAGGCTTACAAGCTTAAGTATCTCAGGCTTACTTATCTTAGGCTTATCAGGCTTCCTTGGATATCTCATGCTTAGGCTTCTCAGAGTTAGACTTCTTACGCTACTCAGGCTTATACTTCCTTGGGTTTCTCATGCTTTAGTATGCGCTAAAACGAATTTGAAGTCAGTTACGATGAGGTTAAACCTTAGCTAACTCTCATCTAAGGGTTACCCTTAGTTGTTCATACCGCCCCAGGAGAAGGAGCCTAGATCTGGGTCCGAAACAATCCTTGTTTGTATTTTTTAAGTAGGAAAGAGATTACATGCCGTAAAACATTAAAAATTATTTTCTGGAGGGGTACAAGTTAAACAAAACGAGGGAGGAGAAGGTAAACAAAATCTCGGGTGGGTAATGTAAATCAGTTCCTTTGACAGCCCTATCATGGCACCTTATTTTTTACAGACTGATCTGATAATGTTTTTATAAAAAATGTAATCCTTACCTGGGGCATGTTTTCTAAACCTTTTAACCCAACAAAATAGTCATACGTCACAGTTAAATAATAAACATTATAAATAGGGAGGGGTGTGAAAAATATATCATATAATCCATACATAAAACAAACAAAAATCCAGAAAAAAACTCGTTTTCCACCGAAGAGAAATTCGCTGGCACTCGGATAAAGTATCGAAAAAAATCGATCGAATGCCAAAATTATCATTAATCCAACAAATGTGTGGTAGAGAACTGAATTAGTTTTTTACTCGGGTAACCTGCTTTCAGATCAACCCCCTGGGTATGCCCTCCTAACAGAACAAGTGAGGTTTTAGGGCCGTCCTATATTCCAGGCCTCCTTAATCCCGGACATAATCGCAGGCTTGGGGTAGTACCATCTCAGTGACCCATAGGAAAGTGCAATCAGTGATCCATATCTCGAATTTCATTAGTATGTCGGCCCGAAAAGGGCAAGATAGCTATCTAACCCTCACAAGGTGAATTCATCACGAACATCCGCCTCACTGACAAGCATCGGCCCCAAAGTTGCCAGATCGGACTAGATGTAATGAATTGAATATGCCAAGATGCCATCGTTCAACGTTGTGAAAATTTCATATTGGTTGTTCGAAATAATGTTACTTACATGCATCAATCACGCTATTTATAATTGTTATAATTGGCATCTCGCAAAAAGTCACTCGAAAAACAGCTTGAAACCCTCCGAAAATTAGAATCGTTGGTATGATCGCCACGTCAACGATGCTGATACAAAACATAATTTTATAGCAAGAATATTGGATGAATTTTTTCCTCGACATTGCGATAATAAAAGGGATATATAGGATCTAAATGCTCGTGCATCATAAATTTCAACCAGATCCATTACCTCCATTAGAACTCCGATGATGATATAAGCTAATCCAATCGACATGTTATATGGAGGGATATATGTTTTCCATTCTTCTGGTGTTTTTGAAGAACAATTTTCTATGTTTTTCATCCAATCCTGATGATTAAAAACGAAATTCCAAAAACCTAAAGTAGACATTGTGAGGAGGAAATGATGGGATTCGTAGCTTTCGGAAGTCTCCAAAATCTGTCGATTTACCTATAAAAACGTTAAGATTCAAACAAGTACACAAAATGACATCAAAATTATCCAATTTGAAAATTGTTTTGGGTTATTGAAACGAAAATTCTGATTCATGTTTTCGTTTCAATAACCCAAAAACTATTTTCAAATTGGATAATTTTTGTTCGTCTTGGCAAGTTATAAAAAATTACTACAATGTTCATTTTATGAAAATTTTAAAAAACGATTTTTCCGCAAAAAATTCAAAAAAGTTTGTGTATTACAACGAAAACATGATTTCAAAATTTTACGCAAATTCAAAATTTCAAACGCAATTATCTCGAAGACTACAACGATTCAGAACATGCCGTAAAAACAAAAAATGCTCCATTTTTCATGAACTTTCCGAATATTGACAAAAATGGCAACTTTTTCCCACTGGTTTGGTTCTTTAAGAATTGGAATTTTGTTTCAGCAATATAAAGTTGATATTGCTCTACAAGTTGGCATAAAATTTTGTACCAACCCGCTGGTTATTAAAGAAATTCATTTTTTATTGCAAAAAGTTGCATTGAATTTCCGTCTATAATGCCCAAAGTACTAAAAAAATTTTTACACAAAAAAGAAGAAATGATGCAGCCTTCGTGTTAGCATAACAAAAAACCCCGTATATACGAAAAAATCAACATTTCTGGCTCAATGCAAGCCATTAAAACCATCCTTTGATTTTCCTATATTTTTCATAAATTATGATGAAAAATTCGAAAAAGTGAAGTTATCGACACGAAAACTTGATCCAATCAAAACAACTAAATATTGCATCGAATTTCTCGGAGGATCTAGTATATTACTGAAAAATTTTCATCGAAAATGGTTCAATTAAACCATAAAAGTGGGCTTTTTTGAGCGTTCAATACTTATGCAACGACCCAGAAGTCAAAAATAGTTTGAAAATATAGGTTGATGTGTCAATTGAAAACATACATTTGGTTATTTTACATAAGATTTCTTAGAAACATATTGTTCAACTTAATATTATGAAAGCATCGCAACCATAATTGATATAAAAATAATAATTATGAAAGCTTTACAAAGAAATATGTTTATTTCGAGTAATTAATTATTATGACAAGTTATTTAGTGTGACTTCGAGGTAAATTACTTGTTGCACTTATAAGAGTTCTAAGATGATTTATAGTCGAATTTAAAACAAAAACATCCTATATAAATAACTAGCGACAGCACAAAATGAAATAATGAAATCTCGAAGGTCTCGAATTTTGCCGACCTCAACTCATTTTTTCTCAACTCCTAACAACTTCCTATTTGTCCTTGAAAAGCCGAAAAAATTATTTTCTATTTTTTTAAATTCGTATAACCTATAAAGTTGATATTGCTCTACAAGTTGGCATAAAATTTTTACCAATAGATGCCTGCTGGTTATTAAAAAAATTCATGTTTTATAGCAAAAAGTTGCATTCTATTTCCGTCTACCATACCCAAAGTACCAAAAACATTTGTTCACAAAAAAGAAATGATGCCTTCGTGTTAGCATAACAAAAACCCTGTATATACGCGTATAATATTAGGTGCGGAAATAAATTTCTGGAATTTTAGTGTTTCGGAAATAACAAATTTTTATTCGACTTCAAAACATAAAAAAACAACAAAACTTATTCAACAAAGTACTCTCCATTATAATCTATAATTTTTTCTCAAATTTCCGGCAGTTTTTCAAATCTTCGACGAGAATTTGAACAACTGCCTTTCAATGTCCTTTTGAGAATGGTGTTCAATATCTTCATGATAATGCACTTCCTCACACAGCCAGAATTGTTACCAAGCGGATTGAAGGATTGGGTTGGTTCATAGTTCCTCATGCTCCCTATTCTCCAGATGAAGCCCCATAAGATTTTCATTTGTTTCGAAGTCTGGAGCATTTTCTTAGAGGAAAGTCTTTGACAACGAAGAAAAAATTCGTCAAGCATTGGATGAATACTTTGCATCAAAAAACGTGAATTTTTATCGTAGAGTATTTGAAAAACTGCTGGAAATTTGGGAAAAAATTATAGATTATAATGGAGAGTAGCTTGTTGAATAAGTTTTGTTGTTTTTTTATGTTTTGAAGTCGAATAAAAATTTGTTATTTCCGAAACACTAAAATTCCAGAAACTTATTTCCACACCTAATATTTAAAACACCGGTACTTATTTATAAACGGCCACAAGTGTTTTTGACGTCTATGAAATTTGGAACGTCCTCAAATACTTTTAACTATTCTTGGTATAAATGAACAAAAAAATTTAGAAAAACAAATTATAAAGGGCAATTTAAAAGCGTTTTGCGCAGATAAAAATATCATATTAGAGTATCAATTTTCATGTCATATACGCTCCCACACCAAGAATATACAGGGTGGCGCAAAAGTTCGGTCCATATTATGTTTTATATACGTTTTTGTTTATAATTTAATAAAATTTTATTCGAAACACAATAATAACAACAAAAACTATCTATTTATTCTCAAAATGGCCGCCTCCGGCTTAATACACTTCTTTAAGCGCTTCGGGAAGTCATCCACTGCCCTATCAATGATGTTCTGGGGAATAGCGTTCCATGCCTTCACTAAACTCTTCTTCAACGCTTCAATCGACTGGTGGGGCTTCGAGCATACTTAGAAATTTTTTCAAAAATGACCATTTTCATATAAAATTGAATATTTCGATGAAATTTTCACCAAATTGAAAAATTTCTTTTTCTTAAATATTCTATAGATCTCCATTTATCTTTCTAAAATTCTGTGGCGAAATTCGTGGCGAAAGTTATAGTGCCCCATTTCTTTGATATATTTATTGGCCCGTGCCTACCAGAGCCACCTCTTTTTGCCAAATATCGGAGGTAACGCAATCCTGTGATACCACATCTTTGAACTTGTTTCCTCTCTGTCGGAACTCCCGAAAAATCCACTAGACGACCGAGCCAACCCTAGAAAGTTCCGACAGAATATGTGCGATGTAATTATAAATAAAAATACTTTTATACAAACAACATTTCCACAAATATCAATCAAAATTTAATTTTAATGAATCGCTTGTGTATTTACAGAAAATAACACTACATTATCGTGATTAGGTTTAAAAATTTTTTTAATTATATCATTGACTTCATGCCGAAGTGAGGCGTTTAATAAATAATAGGCAATAGGAGTGTCACCTAAAATCAACTTGTTAGATAAACCGACTAAATCGAAAAAAACCATGGACCATCGCCCATAAAAGATAAAATATAATATCCGCATAATCAGGGAGTGTAAAGAAATTCCATCCTATTGTACCTATGATGATAGTTATGGAATATTCTAGACAGATTGCCATCGATTGGAATAGCATCTAGATGAAATTGAATTGATTAATGATGTTTATTATTTACCACTCTTTGTAATTTTGAAATGTTTTCAGATTTTAATATAATCCTCTTAATTAACATATATGTTGTCATAGCAAAATATAGGAAAATCAATATAAACATCGTACATACATTGCTGAAAGAATTAAAAACTGCGGCATTAGAAAACTAAAATATAGGTTATAACAAGAGATTCCCCATTTTTTACAGAGCATTTATTTACTTTAACCCCTCCCTCAGGTTGTTTGTGGGGGCGGGGAGGTAAAAATACGATTTTTGGGAAGGTAAAGTAAACAAAATCAAAAATGTTAAAAACGCATCATTCTCATTAGGTGCATGATCACTTTTTTGGTCTCCTCAAAGAGGTGGGGCTTAGGTTTTTAAGGCTCCTTAAGCGCTTGTTATACTTTTCCGCGAAAAATTCTGCGGAATTTTTCCGCGGTTTCTTAACTGAAATATTTATCGTGTTAGAGAAGGATTGATGACATGATTTTGGTACCAGATGAAAGTTCATCACGCGCCCTTGCGAATGGAAAAAAATTTGTCCGAAACGGATGCAAAAAACCCAAGATTTGGGCGTTCAAAGTTTTTCCGAGAATTTTTTTCTGCGCAAAAACCCGCAGAAAAAATTCGCGGAAAAACTTTGAACGCCCAAATCTTGGGTTTGTTGCATCCGTTTCGGACAAATTTTTTTCCACTCGCAAGGGCGCGTGATGAACTTTCACCTGGTACCAAAATCATGTCATCGGGTAGGTAATATAAATAAGTTCCTTTTACAGCTCTATCATGGTACCTTATTTTTTACAGACTGACCTAATAATAAAATGTTTTTATAAAAAAATGTAATCCTGACCTGGGGCATGTTTTCTAAACCTTTTAACCCAACAAAATAGTCATACGTCACAGTTGAATAATAAACATTATAAATAGCGATGGGTGTGAAAAATATTACATAAAATCCATACATAAAACTAACACAAATCCAGATAAAAACTCGCTTTCCATCGAAGAGAAATTCGCTGACACTCGGATAAAGTATCGAAAAAAATCGATCGAATGCCAAAATTATCATTAATACAACAAATGTGTGGTAGAGAACTTAATTAATTTTTTATTCGGGCAACCTGCTTTCAGATAAACCCCCTGGAGTCTCCTCTCACAGGTGAGGTTTTAGAGCCGCCCTATATTCCATACTCCAGGTCCCCTTACTCCCGGACATACTCGCGGGCACTGGGTAGTATCATGTCAGGGACCCATAGGAAAGTGCAATTAGTGATCCGTATTCCGAATTTCACTAGTATGTCGGCCCGAAAAGGGCAAGATAGCTATCTAACCCTCACAGGATAGCGCGAGGTTAATTCATCACGAGCACCCGCCTTACTGACAAGCATCGACCCCAAAGTTGCCAGATCGAACTGGATGTAATGATTTGTATATGCCAAGATGCTACTTTAAGAGTTGTGAAATTTTCATATTGGTTGTTCGACATAATTTTACTTACATGTATTAATCACGGCACTTATAATATATGTTGTAATTGGCATCTCGCAAAAAGTCAGTCGAAAAACAGATTGAAATCCTCCG